>WEIU01009076.1:767875-782169 GCA_013389925.1 Aegithalos caudatus
AGTACAAAGCTGTAAATATTATTATTTTTTCTTGTAAGTCAATGAAAGCATTGTGTTTTCTGTCTTCAATTTAAAATGCAGTCACAATATTATTGCACAAGCATAAGTGCCTTACAAATCCCACCACATTTCTAGAGTTAGAAATAACATCATTCTTCTCTGCATTTTCATGCACAAAATTTCTGTTTCAGCATCTGGGAAAGCTTTTCCCTTAAGTATCAACCTAATGTAAAATTAGGAAGGTTTGAACAATGGCACAAAGCTTAAACTGGAGGATAAACAGTGCAGTGAATTACTTTCTTACTAGGTTAAAAAAGGAACTAAATAACTAAATAGCTCTGATAATGGAGCTGACAAGGTGTAATGCAGGATTTATGGGACTTCAAGGAAAATTGATCAGGGGGATTTCTTTCTGGGAAGAAAAAAAAATACAAACCACATTTTCCAATTTACATTAAAAAATACTTGGCAATAAGATCACACAACAACCAAGAGTTACCACAGCCAAGAATCTCATTATTTTTCTATTATAATAGGAACAGATATGCCATGGGGTACTTGCAAATTTAGGACTTCTACCTGAAATGTTTCAGCCTCTGCAAAATATTACTTGAAGTTATTAAGCTACCTGGTGAAAAGGCCAACCCTCTTAAACAATTTCACTGCAGAGTTTGATTTTTAAACCAGGCTTCAAAGATTTAAAATAAAATCTCAGTTTTGACCTCAGGGAGGTCAGAAGGAGACTTACGATATTCTCAGGAGTGTGCTGCAGCTCTATTTAGTTGAATAATAATCACTCCAACCTAGAAGCAAGTCCTTATAAAAAGATTCAAGAGAAATTAAGCCACTTAGTATTGGTTCCAAAACTGAAAATAAGTCCAGCCTGCTCGGTTCTCAAGGGTTTCAGTTTTTCTTTCCAGTGGCTTCTTTGTAGCCTTCTCCACAGCAAAGTACTGGAAGTTTGTCCCACTATGTACATGTAGGAACATTTTCACTGTTGTACATGACTGCAGAAAGGCTGTTTCTGTAACTCTGAGACTTTAGTATGTACAGTACAAAAATACAGAAAATGCCAGACTAAGTAATAAATGAAATTATTTTCATTGTATGCAAATCTTTTTTTTTCTCCTCATAAATTTAGTTTGAGGCCATGAACAAAAATTAAACAATTAAAATGTCCCATTTTAAATAAATTAAAATGTGACCTTACATGTCCCATTAAATAATACCCTGTGTAAGAAACAATAAAACAAACTGGGAAAGAGTAACAGAGAATCTGACCCACCTAAAAATTAACAACGTCTCATTTTAAATGACAAGAAGATGTGATGGTAGAATCTGTGGTCTGCCAACATAACCTCATGTTATTTTTAAATCAATTTCCTTCCTGTCATTTGTCTGTTCACTATCAACTACCAACATGGGGACAGAAATTATTACACATCATCAGATCTCATCTCCAAATTATTTATGTATTTATAGCACAGATGTGTGATTTACAGTTGGTAAGCAAAACAAATGCACTACTTCTACTACTACACCATTTTTGGGGGGCCTTTTTCAACAAGTTTTTGGAAATTGGAGTAGAAATATAAGCAGTGAACCTATTTATTTCTGTGATTTTAATGGTTGCAGAAAGCAAGCATACCCTAAACTGGTTGCCTAGTATCAAATCGATGGACCTATATTAAAGACAAATAAAAGACAATCAATACTACTGATAGATATGAAAGTTCTTGTGTCACTAATCTCAAATGTGGTATACTCCTGAAAAGAAAACAAATCTACTTCCTCCTGGCACTTACTGGGATATAGTAGGTTCTTCATACATGGAAAGGAAGCTACCCCTTCTGACAACTAAGCAGTTCAATTCAGTTTCCCTCTGTAAGCCCTAGAGGTGCTGCACTGAATGATAACAGGACTCTCCTAAATACTGTGCTTTATCCATTAAGGAAAATAGAAATCTACTACAATTAACCTGCCATTCCAGAATCAAGCTGGGACCTACATCTGTGTTTCTGTCTGTCATGCCCATCTCCTGTCCTATTTTCATCAGTGTGAGAATATGGAAGGTGATCTCATGGAGCAGATAAAACCCCCCCAGTACATCATAAATATTTAGGAGCCCTGTAGTACATCAATTGTAAAAGTAATACATTTGAACCCACATGATCTGGACGCTTCTGTCTCTTCACAAGTTGCTTGCCCTGTTAAGGAAGAAAAAAAAAAAAAAAAGAGGATCCCACTTATTTCATAAGCCTACCTACCCAGCATCAAGCTATCACAGTGGATTGTTTATTTTGGACTTTATCATTCATTTGCCCTATTGATTTCATTATAATTCTGTAGATCAAGAAATACATACCCTAAAGAAGTTAAATTGAAAGGGCAACAGCAGCTACGAACCAGCTTGAATAAAACAGCCCCAGAAAGTTAATGTGTACCACTTGGCAAGATACGTCTGCTATGCTGAAAGGGGAAAGGAAACAAGACTATGGAGGTTCCTCAGACTAAGAAGGTTCTTGAGGCTTCACCCAACTGCCTCCATGAGCTAACTGGCTTACTTCCATGGGGAGGAAAAAGGCTATTTGAAAGAGAGGAGTCAGTACATTTCCAGACTAGAGATACACTACTATCTCTCTTGCACTGAATGGCAGGAATTATGCTTAAAGGCTGTACTCAGAACAGATGAAGCAGCATTTTAAGATTACCAGTTTATATGCAACTTTTAAGCTTTCAAGAGAACATAAACTAAGGGAAAGAAACCTGCTCCTAAACTGATTTACCTGTCCCATCTACCTACCTACCTACCAACCAGCCAACCCAAAAAACATGCTACAAATTAGAACAGTCCATCAGCCAATCGACAGAGAGTCCCCTTCCCATTACTTCTATGATGGTCACTCAACCAGAGAAAGAGGCCATCTCATTATCTTGGCTTCACATCTTTCTATTGCTTCCCATCAGCACACCTATGCTGATACTGATAACATTATGTTGCTGAACAAAATACAGTATGTCTTGAAGGACATATCTTAAAGATACATGAAAGATGAAAGAAAATAAAGTCTAATCTCAATGTCTTCCCTTTCTCCTTTACCTACATTAAACCTCCTTTCCTTGCCACTCACTAAATAAATCAATATCACTGCATTTGAATGAATCTATTTCACTGTGGGTGCTAACAGCAAAACTACAGAAATCAGCCAATAACAGCTCAAAATTTGGTTACTCTTCTCAAAACAACAACAGTGAAATATCCTCAATTATGCTGTACTACTCAGAGCAACTCTTTCCTGATTTTCACAGTTCTAAACTATCAAAATTACCTGGCAGAAAAGTAAACTGAAAACATTGCCTTTGAGTGTTGAAACTCTGGCATGCACAGACTAGAAACAGAAATCTAAGATGAGAGTTTGCTTTAAGTAAAACAAGATTACCTACACTGTAATATAGCACAGCTGCCAGCAACTACATAGCTGCCACTAAAAATTGTTTATATACCACTGCAAGTTGTTCTCATAAATAACACGAGCCAGTCACAACAGCTAGCCAACACTTACTGTAGTAGATACAAATATATCAAAGCTGGTAAAAGGGAAAAACCTTTAACCCCCTCCAAATCCATCAAGAGATTTAATAAGAAAAATAGAATTTTGATTTTTCTACAGCAGATTCACATGCATAAGGATATCCTAAACAGGTACTTGCAGTGACTTTCCAAACTGCTTTTTTCTTCTTTTTTTTTTTTTTTTTTTTTTTTTTTTTTTTTTTTTTTTTTTTCCAAAGTATTAGGAACATTAAATTTAATCCACATTAGCCACAAGAGGACTAAGCAGTGCTCTTAAATAATGTATACAGTTTTGTGGCCAATTTGCATGCCTTAACTTGAAGAACACATCTAGTGCTTCACAAATAATCTTTTTTTCTCCAAAACCCTATTTGGCAATTGATATTAAGCAACTTCCCCATGCAATGCAAAAAAATTAGAACTTCCCAATACCTCTACTTCATAACCCTTTTATTTGGAAATGTCCAAATGACAATGAAGCAATGCAGTGACAGGCAATAATAGTTACAAATTAAAGCATTATATCACTTACACCTTTTATGAAAAGCATGTTACACTAACACAAGCCAACACTTGGTGTCTTCTCCTCCCTGATTTCCACCAAAGAGAGATGACTTAGCAACAATTTAATAAACTAAAAGACAACTCCCACGTGTGACAGTTAACGTCTGCTGACAGAGGACCACGGCAGGCAGGGAACAGGGAATGGCCAGGGAGCACAAGAAAGTTAGGCATCGTCCTCCACATCACTCCTGGTCCCACATGGCTTAGAAACTTGCTTCTTCAGCTGATCACTGACATTCTTAAACTTTAAACTAAATTTAAACTTTTCAGTGCCATGAAAAAAAAAAAAATCATATTAAATTCACACTTTAATTAGCTGAAACTGCTCATGTTAAATAATACTTCATGTATGTTGCCATGGAGGCTTTTCTAGTCATTAAAAAAGAAAGACATTTTCCTCACAAACTTCTGGTGCAATCCAAGAAATTCACAAAAAAAAGGTCAAAAATACACATTTCTTCATTGGATGGCAGTAACATTTTAATTGGTAGTAGTTCTAGCAAGGAGTTTTCTATTGTAGAGGCAGAAGGAGGAGAGCACACCTCACAGAAACATGAAAATGTCTTGGAGACAGAGAATAGCATACATTTTCTAACCTTTTAACCTCAGCATTGTTACAAGTTATACTTTGAAGCAACAGTGACAAGATTAGGCATAGGTTTTGAGAGTTGAGCCTTGCTCTTTTGTTATGCTGTAACCATTTCCATAAATACCGAGGAAACTGCAAAACTGAGAGAGAGACAGATGAGCAGTTTGCACCTAATACTACACTATTAAGTTTTTGAAGGCAAACTGAAGACGTTGCTTCTAATTAGGCACAAATATGAAAACAGAATAATAGCAGGCAGTGGTATGGCAGAACACCTGGAAGAACTGCCAGCCTTAATACCCATGCTTGATACAATTTTACATATATAACAACATAAATAAATCTCTGACTAGCTACAAATTGCAGGGTTTTCGGGTATGAAGGTAGGGAAAATCTCTCTAAGCACAAAGAAAAGTGATTTGTTTCCAATCACTCCAGATACGTTCACTTCGATTTTTCTTACTAAAAGGCATTTCAAATATTTCTTGTAGTGAAATAAAGATGTTCAAACAGCAATAGTTTACAATGTAAATATATTTACACTATTTATGCTGTTGCAAAATTTCTCATCCAGTCTAGATAACCCACCTGAACTTTCAAGATAAAATAATAAGTAGGTATTTCCTAATTAAAGTTTCTATGTCAAGACCTCATTTCAGAAAGGCCAGTAAATAAACTCTTAGAGTACACACAAACTGCCTTCTTAACAAATTAGTGAGAACAGACAATTTCCAAAGACAACTGACATTGCTATCATTAAAAGTGACTTATCCTTTTAAAAAAATTTGTATTGGATTTTTAATGAAATGCTGTTACAGGTTATGATGAACCAACTTTTTCCAATTAAGGTAAAATAGCTGAAAATAACTCTTTTCTGCTAAGCTTGTATGCATCAGAAGAGCAGAACATATCACTCACAAAAAAATCATCCCTATGACATTATCATTAATAGATTAGAAACTAACCAATACTAATTTAAATTTAATTTAATTTTTCATCCACTCTATATAAATATACACCAAACTCATGCAACTTTCAAGCCATGAGTTAATGATACTACAGACTTGAAATCCGATCAGGTAAAGTCAACTTTAAGTACTGGAGTAAAACACCAAAGTGAGTCCTTGTTTTGTGCTTTAAGACTCAATTCTCTGAGAGACATTAATTTTACAAAACAGAAAATACTTTTAGAAATCACTCTTAACAGTGGTTTTGTTATATATGTACACACATATATGTGTGTGTCTTTCATACAGTACAAACCTTTTTACAACAAGGCTTACAAAGGTTTTTTTCTAAACACATTTTTCCTCCTATGAAAAAATGTTAAAGTTCAGTTCACACATTAGTATACTAGAGATAGTATTACTGCAAAGATTTTGATCACAAGTCAAGTGCAAATTTTATCTACTAGCTCATCAAAAGAAATATAGAACCACCAGGCTGGATCTGATCTGATGTCCACCTAGTTTAACACCTCATATCTCACTGGCTTCCAGAGTCAAATGGGTCAGAGATGGGCATCAGAGTCTTCTGTTCTCTGCCAAGTTTTCCTCTACCTTAGCAACACCCTCAGTGTTGCTTGAGCCTCAATAACAGGCATCCATATTTTCCTTCTGAAATCAGTATTATGACTAAGCTGCAGTAATTCTGTCTGATTTTGCCCTCCATAGAAACCTGAGACTTTTTGAGGCTTCCTTAATTCCTGCTTTCAGTAATGTAATACAGCATGGAACCCCTGTGCCCCATTTCATTCTGTAAAAAGTGAACAAATTAAATTTTCTCTATTTTTAAATCTCATTACATATGCCTTTGTTCTTGTCTCAGAAGAGGAAAAAAACCCTTCCTCTCTATTTTCTCTTGAGGTTAAAAAAATAAGGAAAACACTTAGGCTCCCCAGGGAAGGGGGTCACAGCACCAAGCCTGATAGAGTTCAAGAAGTGTTTGGACAATACTCTTGGGCACATGGTGTGATCCTTGAGGATGGTGCTTTGCAGGGCCAGGAGCTGGAGTTCATGATCCTTGTGGGTCCCTTCCAACTTGGCATATTCTGTGATTCTGTAAATACTATGTTTGTTGGGTTTTTTGTTTGTTTGTTTGTTGTTTTTTTTTGTTGTTGTTGTTGTTGGGTTTTTTTGTTTTCTGTGGTTTTTTTGTTTTGTTTTGTTTTGTTATTAAGGAAACAATCCCTGTTTCTTCACATGAGAAGTCCTCCTGTTCCTTTTTTAATAAATTCCATCTCTCCTCTCCAAAATCCACTTACCTCTCCAGTACACTCTTTTAGATAAAGTGGACAGCATTCCAGAACCTGATAGATGAGCCATTACTTTGTATGTATTTGAATTAAGCCTTTTTCTCATTCACATGATCCTTTTTTCAAAATGGGAAAACTTATCACCATAGGTGATAATTCCCCTAAGTGAGCACAAGGGCAATAAAGAGTAAGTTTCTTTCTCTACTTCAAAGTTTGTGGCCACTCATTAAAGATCTATCCTGTAAGCATACATTTGTCAAGTCTCTTTCTAAGGCAAGTACTTCTGTATCAGCCTGGGCTAGTTGAAGTCAATGACAGAAATTCTATCAAGTTCAACAGAAAAAATTCATATGCAATGCAGAGCACAGAGATCTCTTGGAAATCCAGCAAAATCTCCCCAACAAAGCCAGCAGCAACTCCAAAAGCCAGATCACTGCAGAGCACTTGGATTGGGGGGGGGTTGCTTCATCATATTTAGACCAGTCAGTAATAATGGCATTCCTAATTCCCAGTGTCAGCAAAGAACACTTTTGAAAGCATCCTTGTTGCACTGCATCCCATGAAAAGACAAAAATACTGCATTTTTTATGGAAGAGTAAAATCTAAAAGTTTGTTATCAATCAATGCTGCTGCTGAGCATCTTCAAAACAAAAAACCAAGCTTTGTTTCTGTCATTAAACTGACAGTAGTTTATAGATAATTACAGAAGAGCAGAACCTTACAAGGAAAGCACTGAACTTTGCAGAGAGCTGAACCCCTCTACAGGAGACATTTCAAGGTTCTTTTGTTTAAGGACACATTATTTATTCAAGTTACCTTTCCTACACTTCCAATATGCAAATTTAGAGGCCAGGAATATTTTGACTAAAGTCTAGGTATTTCTAATTTTTGTTTTTATTAATTTTTGTTCAACTACCTTTTTCTTTTCTCTCTGAATCTACAGATGTGAGTTTGTGTTGGGTTTTTCTGTTATGTGGTTTTGGGTTTGGGTTCTTTTGGAGGGGTGTGTATTTTTTGTGTGTGTGGGGCGTTTTTTTAATAAGTCTTTAGTGTATCAAGATATTTCTCCTCCTATCCCCAATATGTAGAAACTGTGTAGTTTAAAGTCCTGCTGAGATTTGCAGGCATAAATGTCAACTATAATAGTCTAGCCTTTTAACATACTTCTTTCTTTCACTCCTGATATTTTTCCACTCTGTGGAATTAATTCTGTAACCTGAAGTGCCACTTATAAAAAAGGCAAACCTTGGTAAAGAGCTTGCTACCATCATCACTTCCTTTACAGAAATATAGTGATTTCACTCATTACAGCACACTCAAGTTTAATCACCACTGTGGCTTCTGCTCTGTGTAGGTATTAATCATTCATAAGTCTTTAGATTCTATTGCTCACTTTGTAGGTCATTTCCGTAGGCATTCCCTTGCAACCTGATCAGACACAATGCATAAAAGTCGTTTCTGGGATGACCTGGTATGGAAAGGGATGTGGAAAAAGAGCAAGAAAAGGGATGAAGTCAATATGGGAGGAGGATTTCTGGTCCCAAAGACATACAAGACAAGTGTGCACATGTGTATGTGGAAGCAAGGAAAAAACACTCTTTGTGCATGTTGGGATTGGACAAAGATCTCGATGTATTGCTCTGAATTAAAGCAGATTTTAGTCTATAGGCAAGTTTAATTGAAAGAAATAAACAACTTCTGCCCCCCAGCCCCAAAAATCCCCTCCACCATGTTCTTCTGGTACAAGACCCTCAAGGTATCTTGTTAAACCTAGGAGCACGAATTTAATATTGCTCCCAAATCACCACAATTAATAACACTGACTTTGAACACTGATGGTACTAGCCACATGCCTGCCCAATTTTATTCCGAATTCTGTTATGTTCTTGGCCTCAATTTCCTATGACAGTAGGTTCCAGAGACTATATAGAACTAAATGTGTGAAATACACATATAATACCTTTCTTTTATTGCTTTTCTATTTGCCTTCTTTGATTTCAATAGAACATCTCTCTTGGTTCTTCTGTTATGAGAAAAAGAAAACAGATGTTTCTAATTTATTTTCTGTTACACTAGAATTCAGTGCAGCATGAAGTTAGCAGTTAAATGAATGAAGTATTTCATCCTGATTGTGTTCTTCCAGACAGAGTAAATGTCTGTTCTTTCAGAGTAAACTTACCTACCTATTAGGAGAATCAGGGAAAGATGAGAAAAGAAGTAAAGAAATTCAAACCTGTGAACTTTAGGCATAAGGTTTATGACAGAAAATGAGAAAACAAATATCAAAAACATTGCAAATGGTCCCCTATTCAATTCTGGTATGTCTATATCTAGAAAAAAACCAAACCAAACAAACCACCCCTATAAACCACAGACTAACCAAATGAAATACAGCGTGTATAGCTGAAGATGCTAGTGAGGGAGAGGGACAATTAAGAAAGCAAAAGAACAGACCTTTATATGTAACATCACCCAAACCTCTGGTATCACACATAGTCAGCATGCTATTTTGAATCTCATTATAGAAGCAATTAGTCAACAGTTGCAGTTCCTTTTGTGAGCCTAAGCAAGTTCTCAGGTGCCATCATCAGGGTCACGGATGAACAGCTTAAAAAGGGATCGATGGCACCGTTTTGCAATGACAGTTCTGGGTACTTGCAGGAAGGGTGTACATCTGCATTTGCATGTAACTACCATTATCTGGGTGTAAGCTGCATCAAACAAAAAACATGACTTCAAATCAAAACACTTCATTAAACAGGGATGTCCATGCAGACGCATTAAATTTGTAAAAGCAAGTGGAAGTAGATTTCAGAGGAAACTCACCAGATTGAAGACTGATGACATTTGTATTACAATTTCAGTGGAAACCTTGCTTGATTTAGTTATGGCAGGAAAGGACAATTCAGAGAAATGACAGAGCTTTTATATTACTTCAGCTATGGAATTGATCCCTAAATACAAAGGCTGCCTACCCTTAGGTCCACTACCAGCCTGCACTGCGTCTTACTATACCCAATTCCAACTGTCCTCATTTATCTTAATGGAAACAACACTGCAGTTCAGTAAAAACACACATTTCAATGCTTCATTCTGCAGGATGATGGGATCCTTGATCTTTACACCAGATTCATTAGCATACATTTGATATACCTGAAAAGGGCTCACCTATATTGTCCACCTTTGAGGACTTGAAAACAAATTTCTGGAGCTGAAAAACTCTTGTTAACAATACATATAACTTGAAGCAGGGTTTTTTTAAAAGGTGTATTTTCAACAGTGAAACAGATAATAAATAAATAAAGTATTCTCACACAGTTAGGAAGTTCATTGTTCTAAGTCAAAATAACTGAAAGACTAGAGAAAGCCACTAGTCTGGTATGGTTAGCCAAGGGCACAAGGGCACAATTAGTTCTTACTTGATGACAGGATCAGATAAAAAAGGAAACCCAGATGGGTGATATACAAAATGAGGTGTGCTGAGAGAGTGTGACAACATTCAGATGGAATTTTCTAAAATGTCATACATCTTTTAACAAACTTGTGTGGTAATGTTCCTGTTGTATGTAGCTCTGATCATACATACACTATTTCATATATAAAACTGGAGTACACAAAACCTGTACACCCCCACAGCTGTACTCATTCCATTCACTAACATGTGAACACACACACTCCTATCTATAGGTATTCCACTGCAGCAGCTCTAGAATGGTATTATCATTTTTGCCACAAAATAATGACAAGAATACACATTACAGCAGCACTGATACCCTCTCAGTCACAAAAAGAAGTTTGACTTTACCCCTTATACTCCTGGTATTAACTGGCAAGTCAGTGTTATCCTTGGAGTTGGTTTTGCACACCCCTAAGAGACTTTCCTACGTGTACTTCTTCTCCTGGGCGATGCAGTGTTTGCAGTTTATGAAAGCATATGCTCTGTCGACTTCACAAGTAAAATTAAATGCTGAAGAAAAGGAAACTTGATCTTACAGTAATTCTTTTCCACATAGCTACTTCTGCACATTTAGGAGGGAAAAAGTCAAGAAAAAAACAACTCTTTCTCAAAACTTCAACTGCAGTGTGATAAGTGAATGCAAAATATGTGTTTGCACACACATACATGCTTTAAACACACTGCTGACAAAAAGCAGATCTGATTCAAGACTGTTACCCTAGAGCTGTTGTCCTAGATAGTATCTAACAGTTTTTAAAATGTGCAAATTACTATGAATTACCTCATGATTTGCAAAATGAAATGGCAGGCAAAATAAAAATCAAGCTAAAATCTACTTCATCATTTCAAAGTTGAAGTCTGGTAGTGGTTCTGTCTGGAACAATTCAACTACTGCAAAACACATATTGAGAGGCACCATTTAGAGTCTTCCTTACTGTAAGGATTTACTTTTAACTGCTGGCAAAATCCAAGTACACGTTCCCCTCCTGAGCATCTTTTAATCTTTATAGTTTCTGTTCCTTTAATCCATGTAGAACAGACCCCAACCAAGTAGGTATGTCTCCCCAGCCCAGGTTACAGAGGGAAGGCAGCTCTGGTTCAGTGTCAACTGAGTTCAGGTATATTTCTGAAAAGACTGGAAAGCAAGATCTAAGCTGTGCAAGCTCCAATTAAACCAGAAAAACAGCTTAAACTAAGAAAAGGTCTACCTATTAAAAACGTCTTAGCAGCTGTGACCAGCATGGATTAGAAATGGTGAGAGAGGTTGCCCAGTGGCTGTTGTGCTGGTTTCACACACTTGTCCTACTAGGGCAAAGAATGATCAAGAGACTCATCATCTCAATGAGTACTCTTAGTGGAAACAGCTTTTGTGGAAAGTCAGACCCTTAAATGTATCCCTGTCGTAATTTTACTCCTATGAGGTATAGTGTTCTACTGCTTACTTAAATAAATACAGAAAGAATCAAAAATATAGGATAATTTCAGCCCTTGTTTTCTTTAGTACTACTTGTTAAAAGAAACCTGAACACATAAGAGAAATCACCTTTCATAACCCTGCGAGTGTGCTAAGGATGCACATGGGCCTGACCACCCACAGGCATGCAAGTACTAAAGAAAAGGAGTTAAACAGACCACCCTCATCCAGATCAATGTCTTAGTGCACATACATTTATCTTGTCTGTTGTATGGCCACTAGGTCTAAAACTCCTGAAGTCTCCTAAAATCAGAGGACTTTAAGAGCCAAAGCAATGCAAAGAAAAGACAAAATCCCCAATCCTCCCACCAAAAAATGCCCCAGCACAGCATATCCTTCCCCTCTTTTCCTATACTGAGAAAAAAAATAATAAATATGAGTAAGGAAGCAATGTGAATCTGTGCATAGCATTACCTTGTTTTTTAAAACAGTCTATATGTTTGCTTTTCATTAGCTCCCTGGGTGGCAAAACTACAAATGTAAAAGTTAGAGACATAAAGGGAAAGAAATAAAGTAGCCAATAGCAAAGATTTCAAATACACTTGGACAACCACAGTTTGCTTTACAGCTGCTTTACATAACAATAAAAATGTAATATACCACAGACTTTTGGCAGTGTGTAGAGAGGCAGCAAATGGCAATAACGGAGTAAACACAAATGATCTCTTTGGAACAATTAGGCAATTTTAGAAGGACCATTATGTCCAACAAGTAATGGGTCCAAAGAGACAGAAAGGTCAAAAGTGTGAGTTTCTCTGTACTGACCAGAGATCACATATATGACCCTCTGGAAGAGAGGATAACTTCAGAATCATATTATATAAACCTTACTAGAAAATAGTCCTGTTTAGCACACCAAACAAAAATAGAGATCTTTCCTTCAGAAGCCAAAGGCAAGAATGCTTTCTTCCATACGGTTGTCTCAGTATAATTAATAAATAAATAAAGGACAAAATGCTTACCCTCTGTGCATAAACAGCTAAGAAAATAATTGCCTATATATAAAACAGTGAAGTGGTCACACAGTTCAGTAAACAGTCTAGCACTTTAAAGAAAAAATGGGTAAATAATACATTTTGTACATTAAACTCTACAAACTCACCTTGAACTCTAGTAATATAAGCAGGGACATGCAAACCCACTTATTTCTGGACACAGTTCATTCACTATCTCCAGCAAGGACTGAAATTTAACACTGAACCTAGTATGTCATTAGGATATGACACATTATCTTTCAGGAAAGCCAGTCTAAGCAAACATTATAGTTCCATTATTTTAATGTCTGAAAAAAAAAGAGATTCTCCCTCTGAAAAGAAATAATTTGCTACAACAGCAAATAAATGACTTCCCAGGTGTGACACTCAATGTGTACATGAGAAGAGGATTAGTAAAAATACTGACCAAAGAATCTTTCACTTGCCTGGCATACAGTGGTCTGCTGTGTAATGCTCATACAGGCTCACCTTCTGCACAGTCAAATGTCCTCATAACTCCCATGTGAAGTTTAGATGTATCCTCTTGACTAGAAACCTTTCAAGCTAATAAAATACTTTTCCAATGACCAAAGAGTACTACATAAAGAAAGATGACAAATTTCAATTTCTATATTACCTTGCAACTCAGGATTATCCCATTTGCCCATTTAAGTACTTTAAAAACACTTTCCTCTTTCCCTTTCATCAAGCTACTCTGATTCATGACCAGATACTTTAGCAATTTAAAAAAAAAAATCTATATACACATTCAGTATTTTAGCTGATCACTGCTACTTCATTTGCAAGTAAATTAATAGAACAAGAATGGTTATGTCTGCTTATTTTTTAATTCCTAATATGCATTTTCTTTCTGTCAGCAGGACAACCTCACCACTTCAGTTTCATGTAGGCATGGGCTGCAGACTTTGACAGATGTAATGGTTTACTGCTGAAGGATCAGTGCAGCCATCAGGAAAGAGAAGGGACCAGAACACGCTCAGCTCAGAGGATAAGGAGGCAGGAGACACTAGAAATGTTATTTACAAGGCTGAGATGGTGTGCAGAAAGAGGCCCAGTTCCATTGGCCAGATCAGGCACTCTACACCACACTGTGACTTGGAACACATTAGATTATGATGAAGGAAAGGAAAACCTAGGAAAAAAAGTATAGGGATTGCTCAGAGTCTCTGCAAGAGACTGTAAGATTTACTAGTGGAAAGGGATCTGGCAATATCCTTTTTTTGTTTGTTCCATGAGTTACATCTAATCCCACCCTATATTTTCACTCTTTCCTAGTATGTCATAGTTCAGCCATCAACTCTAGCTCCATCTTTTTCTTTCCTCAGCATTTGTTCAGCATCAGTGAAGACTGTTGCAAACAGAACAGACTTCAGTAGGTAAAAGACAGCTC
>WEIU01009076.1:782244-796803 GCA_013389925.1 Aegithalos caudatus
TATATAAAATATATATATATACTAGTTAAAAAATACATCCTAAATGGTTAGTTCTGTGCTATGCAGCATGCAGTGAAATGTGCACCTGAACAAACTCAATGCTAAATTATTTGTCTGGACTTTACATCTCCTCATAAATAAGACTATTCTACCAAATACAAGGCAAAATCCTTGAAATGCAATACAGAAAGTAGGGACTGCACAGACCACGGGGTTAGAAAATTTGCGGTTTTTGTGGGAAGAACAATGTACAACACATACCTGATACATTACAAAACCTTGCATGTAGTAATTAAGGGTACACACACTGAATACTAAGTATTTGACACTGGAATGTCTCAACACATGTAATGAAATAAAGCTATGCATTTTAACTCATATTTTCCTAACAAATAGTTATAGTCCTCCTAGATATTGAGGTGGAAGGTGAAGTAGGAGCACAAAGACACCAAAGAAAGAGATTAGCTGTTAGACAGCTTCATTATTTCTCTGCCACTTATCCAGGAAGAAAAAAAACCCCAACACTAATATATCTCAAAACACACTATCCTATTACGAAGTAGTAGTATCACAAAGTAACAGCTTCGATAACCTTGGTGTGCATAAAACTGGAAAATAACCAAATCACGTATTCAAGATAATACAACAGCTGCTGAATAAAACAACTCACTTATTTACCTCTATCAGATAAGGGGGGGAAAAGGCAATTTTTCAACATAAGCAGAACCTTTCTGGGGAAGGGAGGATAGGATGACACCTACAAGCCCAAAGAATAAACCTACTTTTTTAATAAAGAACATTTAAACATAGATGGAAAATTACATACCACTTTGCCAACACTGACAAAAATTAAAGAAATTATTTACTCTGAAAAGTTTACAATCTAAATTCAGCAACACAAATGCATGAAGTTTAATCCTTCATGAAATCAAGAAGTGGCTGAGTGACAGGAAACAAGAGCTTGCTTTAAATGACAAAGCATAAAAAGACAGGCAAGGGCAGAAGTTGAACATTTTCTGTGGCTAAAAGCCATGTCAATTGGAACAAGGAAATAGAAAAGAGCCTGAAGTTAGTGGAGTGGAATGAGGGACAATGGGGTGGGGGAAGGAGGTAATTTTGTGGGTATTCCACACAGAACATAAAAAGACCATTTGCGGTCATTTAACTCAGCACCCTACTCCTGGCAGTGGTAAGAGCCTACTCCTCAGAATTGGGTGACAGTGGGCACTCTCTGTAGTCCATTCCCTTTGTACTCCATCAGAATCCACAGCCTGGATTGGGGTACTAAAGGGTACATGCCCGACTTTTCTTTTTGTACCTGTTTATGGACCTGTTGCTCATCATTTGTTCAACCCGCCTTTGAACACGCTGATATTACCTGCCTCCACAACCTCCTGCACAAGAGTTTCCAGAACCTCACTGCCTACTGGGTAGAAGGACATCATCTGTTCTAAAATGATCTTCTAACAGTTTCAGTGAATATGTGTTCCCACTATTACAGAATTTACTGAATGAATAACAGCTTTTGCCATACTTGTAGTTGCTGCAAAAACAAGGTATGCACCTTTGGAAGATTCAGATTCACATGGCCTTCAGCAAAATTAATTTCCAACTTCCTATCTTTAATACTAGTTTATTTGATTGGGATTGAGTGAGTCACTTGTTTCCATTTTCTGCCCTCTTCCTCCATTTCTCTGCCTGCCTTTCACTCCCTCTGTTTCTTTGCTCGCTATCACTTCTCCAGTTTTTTTTTCCCACTCCTCACACCTCACTGATGTGCTTCCAGGAGGACATGGCTCAAGAATCACATGTGATTCAAGCAGCAGTTCCGGGAAGTCTGCAAAGATACAGTGGGGCACCTGTTACACATATTCTTCAAGGTATAGCATGTTGTTCCCACTATAAGATCATATAAGTACATTCACTTTATTACTAAATTAATATTTTATCTCCCAAGTGGGGGTGTAAAACAATTGCCACAGAAAAACTATTGTTGCAGCTTGTATGATTTACTGTTTCAAAAATCTACTCATGCCCAGGAAGAGGGTGGCCCATGGATGGTCCTCCCCATCCATCAAGAGGATGCCCTGTGTCTTCTGTTCCTTACAGCACAAGGAACAGGAAGCGGAGATAAATTGGTGGAGCAGAAAAAGCATCAGTCTTGTCTCTACTTCCAACTTTGCTGCAACTCTTCCAGCAACCAGTGCAAAACCACCTCAGTTATCCTGATGGGCCATCTCTCTCTTCTGTCCCTTACAGTCTCTCTTACTGCCTTGTACAATCTTGCAGCCTTGAATGGTTCTATGTCCTTTTCTGTTCCTCATCTGCAACTCAGTCATCTCCCAGTCTTACCAATACCTGAAATCTGATTAACCTCACAGGAGGAGCAAGGCGATAGAAAAATTGGAAAGATGCTATTCTAAAGAAAACATTAAGATTTCACTAGAGATTTCGACCCTGGGATGCAGCTGAAAGACAAGTAGCAGGGCAGCTGAAGGCCTGGCACCAGTTACATTCAAAACTTAGATCTCTCAGGTCATTCTTGTCACTACTGTTCATCTTTCTGCCTGATTTCCTAGGTTACAAGGGTGCTGTTAAAATTCAGTTTAAAGTAGGAAGGAAAGCATCACCACAACTTTAATGCAATGGAGAACTCAGTGAGATTCATGATATTTTGAGACTTAGCATAGCTATTTAAAGCCTTCAGTCTTTTCTCTCTCCCACAGTCACCTAAGTGTAGGGAGGCATAAATACTTATACCAGAACTCAAAGCACTAGAAAATATGATGAGAATCTCAAATTAAGAATTACCCCATAAAAAAGAAAGCTAGAGAATTCTTGTTGGTAAATAACTTACAAGGAAGACAAGGAGGACACTAACTATAAAGGCTTGTATGTATCACCTAATTTACCTCCTTTAAAAAGGTTACTAAGATGTATAGAGAATACTGTGTACATACAGTATTAGAGCAATCTGATTGATCAGAAACTTCTGATAAAATGACCTTCTGTGGTATAGTACAGTACTGATCTAATTACTTTAAAATGGTAATATTACAACTGTGTACATTTTAGCAATCTTTCAAAACCATCTGCAGCAGCTAAACACTGCTTTAATGAAATAAATTGCACTTTCTCCGCCATTTATAGCCCACTTCTCAGAGCAGCTACACTTGTTCAGAATATAAAATAACACACTGAAACTTTCTAGAAGTTGTCCACTTGAAAACTGCACACATATGACAATCCATAACAGTCATAACCTAAATTAGGACCTTAAAATGTCAGTGAAGATATTCAAACTGCATCAAAAACCTTTGAGACACCCTGGCAGTTTTGCTTGTAGAACAACCCCTCTCTCAAATAAATCTGACAAAGTTTTTAAACCGTATCAGTAGTTTGGATTTTTTTTTTTTTTTTCATCAGTTCACCTATTGTGAAAAGACACTTTTGATTTCAGAATTAATTTTTAATGTTTGGGGTTCCTTTCACTCCTGTGTGCAACTCCTGTATGATCCTAGGCATCAAAAGAAAACACACCAAGACCCCTCTCCTGATTTCTCCCAGTGGGACACTGGGATTAGCTCGCTGGCCAAATGTATTGCTCGGATACCCACAGCAGAAAAAGCATTAAATATTAGCAATCCACCTGCTCCAGAAAGCTCCTCCTCAATTTGCCTTTACAATTCACAGTACCAGATCAAGATTCTATGTGTTTCCAGCAAGTCCAACAGCTCCAGAGGGAGAGATGAGCATCTTTTTAAACAGCCTTTCCCACTGATACAAAGTACAAAACATCTATCATGCTTATCTGTGAAGTCCACACTCACTTCTGACTCTAAGTTGGAGCTCCTAGAGGAATTGAGACCTAAATTCTACACTGATTCACAGAAACACAGAAGCAAAGAAATCTAACAGGACTCTACATCATTAATCGTACAGCCTCTTTAATCCAATTACTTTGTATTTTCTCTTAAACAAATGAACTGCCAAAACTTGGCCTGGCCCCAGTTCTCAAAACAGCTCAATTTCATCTTACCTGACCCATATTTTCAGTTCGGAAATTACGGAAAAGACTGGAGGGAGTGGGAGATTCAAACACCACATCAGCCCCAAGCTGCGGTCTGCACACCCCACTCTCCTTTTCTCCCCCAGCTTCCTTCCCCCAGAGTCCAGGTTAATAAAGAACACTGGAAATTGGATATTGAAGTTAAGCATACAGCTCTGCAACATCTCCTTGTAATGTCAATTAGCCCCCTACACACAGAAAATATGTATTAAATGCATGGTTGCAACCATTACACTTTCCACAAATGCCTTGGAATTTTAATTGCGTGTTGCTGAAATTTGCAAATTGGCAAGAGAAACAAGAAAACCCCTCTGAATTGCTGAGTGCACAGTGCTTATTTTGACAGTTGTAGTTTATTTATAGTACTTGACAATACATGTTCTCTCCTCAGTTTTGTAATATAATGAGGTGAGTATTTAGACCTCCACTGTTAAGCCTCAGAGGGAAAAATAAGTATAAATTTATTTCCTTCAAATAAATGTACAGATTGGCAAGATTTTACTTATAATTACTAAATTGCATCATTAATTTAACTTAGTTTGAAGCACTTTGTTTTGTGGAGAAAGCATAGCCCTTAACTTTGAGCATGGTGTATGTCTGTACAGGTGTGCAGTAACCTCTTAACCCATTCACATAACATGGTATCCTCTCTTTTAGTACATTAAATGCTTCTGAAAAGGTGCTGCATGGAAGGCTGGTCTGTCATGTACAGTTACAGAAGAGTGCAGGCAGAGGCTGCAGAAGTTTCACTATGCACAAACTCACTGATAACCTTAATCCACTGATGTATTGGTGCAGTTCAGCTCCATTTCCATCTCCAGCACAACCCCCTCCAACAGCGGGACCAAGGTGAACATCTGCCAGGTGCAATGACACCAGCTCTCAAACCAGCCCGTTCTTCAGAAACCACATGGCTCTGGCAACCTGCTCTTGTTGAAATCTTCAAACATGAACCAAATCAATCCAACACGAGCTCAATCCCCTAGACAAGCCAGTTATCCATGGGTACTTTTGTCTTCATACAAAAAGGCAAGATAGATTCAAGCCCTAAAGTATAAATAGCACACATACATTGTTTCCCATTTATGCCTATGAAGTATCATACACATACAGTGTATGTTTCTTAAAACAAAACCAGACATCTAAACTGCTGTTATACATATATCCAACATAAAAAAATCGAGACAAGCAGCACTGGAATACAAGTGAAAAAATCAAACAAGACTGTGTAACCAACAGGAAATATAAGAATTTGTCAGATGAAACATATATGCAGCATCATAAACACAGTTGCACAGTGCCCTCCAAGGGCAGCAAAACTGAAAGTCAAATAATAAAATTAAGTGGTATACAAGGGAGCGTGCACAGAAGGGATTTCAATCCTCTTTGTTCTTAGCCATGATACAATTTCACAGCCGCGCTCAAGATTCATCGTTTCCATGTTTGGCGTGCAAGAGCACAGAATGCAGTTCATTTGGGAATTACCGAGCCAGGACATGCCAAGCAAAATCTACCACAGCATCAGCCAGCTCTTGCCACAGCATCCTAACAGCCTGGCCATCAAAACATTAGTGACAGTTAAAATAAAAACAGAAGCGGCTTCAGAAAAGTTAATTCCTGTAATATTAACTAATCGATCCTCAGCAAAGAAACTGCTCCTGTGCAGCCTTTGTCTGAGTACATTGGGCAGAGGACTTCGCCTGCAGGAGCTGCTACCTCCACGTACTTAAATTCAGCCAGTGTAGAAATGTATTATTTTTATGGTTTACAAGCTAGGCCATACACAGCTGCAGAGGATCTCTAAATTAGTTAATACACCATTTCAAAAGGAAGAGTTATTTCTCCAGGGATCATGTGCCAAACAAAGCGAGGAGGGAAGGCTGAACCACTGAGAGTTTATATGACAAAAGATATTTTTCAACTACACACGGCACTAATTATGAAGGTCCTTCCTATCCTACAACTGGAAACTTCTCACAGAAAACACATTTTCAACACAACACAAGGGGAAAAAATTAAAGAAGAGTTCTAAAACCACTTTTGTAAACTGATAATTTCACCTTCCTTAAAGGCAATAATATTTTTTTTATTTCTACAAGGAAGCAAAATCTGGCATTTCTGTCCTTCCTGACCTAATAACATGTCTGTGCATATTAAGGAAAAAAATCATAATGAAATTAAGCTTGTTAAAAAATGTAAGACTGGAAAGTTTGCGTATAGAATATGATTGTGTTCAGGAAGGGCTATTTCACACATGAAAATAACAAAAACAACACTGATATTAGAGTTTAACAGTGACAATCCATTCTTAGATAATATACTACATTTAAAAGCAAAAGCACTTAGAGTATTATTGGATTTGAAAGCATTGGAAAAATACATTTGCAAAAAATTACAAGCACCATAAAAAAATGTAAGCAAGACAAATGCCAGACTTGCATGGTATGTAGATGAAATATATTAATTATAATATGAAGCTGTTGAGTTCAAAACTGCCTTTGAGCCACACATTTTATGCAGACTTCTCTCAAGCCAAGAAATCTCAATTCCACATTGCAAAGTTTTGAAAACTATTAATATTCCATATGTTATAATGGAGAGCATTTCTCCCCACCATCTTTACTGAGACACGTATTTATTAAGTGCTGACAGTTAACTTTCACGAGACTCTCAAGGAGATCTGGTCCTTATTCTGTGAATTTACAAAAACTGGGCTGAAGGCGCCAAGAAACACAACTGTATTTTATTATTATTTAAATAATGAATTTGTGATAGCATTTTACTCTGAAGCAATGGTAAGCCCTGCAGGCAAATGCCTCCTTCAGCGAAGGTTTGAAAATTATTTTTGTTTAAATAACAGCTGGTCTTGCCTATATAGACTTAAATGAGCCATGTGGAGACAAACTTGTTTCAGTTTGGCTAAGATAGATTAAAAAACATTAATTCTAGTTAATATCCATTTTGGTCCCTCTACACAGATGGGAAAAATAACATTAAATTACCATGCTTACATACAGTCAATACCAGACACCCAATAAAGCACAAATTCAAAGCCCTGCTCATAATGCAACTGATGCACACAGTTCCAGCAGAACAGCTCAGCTGCAAGTTAGATTGAAACAAAAAACATTTACATTTGTTTCTTCACCTTGCCAGAGACTTCCTGCACGACCTTGGACAAGTCACTAGTTTTTTGTGTGCTGTAACTCCCCACCCCTAAAAATGGGGTAAACCACTTATTCCATGACCTTACATCAATAAGCAGATCTGCCATCAGGAGATGCTTAGATACAGAGGTTGAATAAATGACACAGAGTGAATAAAGAGTATTTAAAGCTTTAATTAACTTCTCTTAAAGCTTTGGACACTTCATCACAGAGACAGAAGGAAAGCTTCTGCACAACAAAACCCTTAAGTTTTACCAGCAAACAAAAGTCAGGACTGCCTACACAGCAAGATGGAGCCATGTTTTGACATCTGCAGACCCAAAGCAAAGGCATGACACCTCCTCTGTCACCAGCATATACAAAAGACCAGAAGTAAGAAGTTTCTAATGACCTTCTTTGAGTTCTAAAACAAGAGTTAAACTCTCTGATATAAAACAAAGTAGGAGAAGAGATCACCAGATACACTCTTAAAACATTTAAAATACTTTAGGTCCAAATAGTCATTCACCAATTCATATTAACCACTAACCACCTTTTGAACTCGAAATCCATATTTAACTTTCATAACTCAGTATTGATATTGGGAGTCAAATAATCTTGCAAAAATTAAAGACCTCCAGAGCACTGGCCTACTGAAAACAATGAAGAGGACTAAAATCCATTCAGAAGTAGCTGCCAAACATACATTACACTAGGACACTTACGAGGACAGCATTGCTCCCAGCAGGAACCCACAAATTTGTGACGTATATTAAATATATCTTTTTAGAAAATGTTTTGAAGTCCAAAAATCTACTTTTTGAATGCTGGCCAAACAGAGACTGTTCCATGCACATATTCTGCACCTCTGCACAACTAACTGGACTAGCCTGTGAAAATCAAAGTCAAAATCACAGCCTGAGGAAGGAGACAAGTGCCAAGGGACTACGAGAAATGAAGCAGGCAATGAAACACAAGCCCAGGTAAGCTTTTGGTCGACATAGGCAAGCTATGGAAAAACCAGAAGCAAGGAAAGTACTGAGGAGAGAGGAAGTTCTGGAACAAACTTCCCCTCATATTACCCACATATGTGTAAAAACCACACAGCTGCTCAATCACAGGGTGTTGAGTGTGCTTGGGGTTTGGGTTTTTTGGTTTTTGTTTTTTAAACAGATGATCTGTGGGTTACATAGATGAAAATACAGTCACTGAAAGCTACAAAAATAAAAATGAAACATTTATTTTTAAGATATTTTGTTTGAAATGTCAAATGATTGTTATTATTTGTAATTGTATCTTGTATGTCATATTTTATAAGAAGAAAAAAACCTCATGTAAGATGTGGTAAAACAGCTCTTACTAAAAATCATTCACAACCGGAACCTTTGTCTTTCAATATGCAGAGCTGCTCTGGGATGTATTAAATATCTTGAAGTCCCATTACTGCAATAAGACTGAAAGAAGAACAGTATTTTGCAGAGAGGCCAAAAATTAAAGCACAGCCAACCACGAACTTATATCAAATACTGGGCATAGAACAGGGAAAAATATAAATATGATGGTGGGGGGTGTAAGAACAGATGTCCAGAAAAAGAAAAAACATCATGATGTTTCCAATATAACACAGGATACAGTTTCAGACATTTTCAAATGTGATTTGAGGCTTTGACAACCCCTAAAGTTGACTGCACAACAGGTAGCATGTGGCATCATACATAATGCCCTGAATATATAAGTTCTAAGATTAAACTTGCAGGAGAGAGCAAGATGCCTAAAAGGAGAGGACTGGCCTCTCCTCCAGTGACACCTGAAAAAAGTCTGTAGAGGCACAAAGGCAGCAGAGATATGAGGGGCAGGAGGTCAGAGGCAAGGTTAGAATAAGCAAAGTCACAAAGGCAGGAAACTGGAACTAAATTCTCAACCTATGTATTTAATATCTCCTTCACAGTATGCCAGTAATGTTCATACAAAAGGAAAAATAAAGGAAAGCAGTGACCCGTGAGCAGGCTTCCCAAGAACAAATTTTGGCAACCTTAAACACCATGCAGCAACCAGAGTCTCTCATTTGCTTAATTTCATCACAGTCACAAATTGACTATTTCTTTTTTTTCTTTTTTTTTTTTTTTTTTTTTTTTTACAAGAAGAGAACTTTCCCCATAACTGCAATAGCTGAAACTCATCTCAGCTGAAACAATAGCTGTAGTGGCAATTGGCACCTGCCTGCCTTTTTACAAACCATCTGCTACAGGGGCAAACTCCCAGTGCTTGACTGCACAGCTGGAGCCTTGTTAGCCATAAGCAGAGCTGCTCTTCTTGGCTCTCAGCACCATATTTAAAGAAGTGGGATGACTTTAGCCCAAGATGAGCAATACCAAAACTGCTTTGGTCACACACACACACAACAAACCCTTCCATTCACATTTTCCTACCTATCAATATATTAAAAGGCAGTAACAGCTACATCAGTTTCATGCATTACTTGCAGGAGTTGTCAGCCTTCACTCTCACTCATCTGAAAGTCCAAAGGAATGCAGAATACTTGTAACTCCACTATGGATGAAGACTAATCATCACTACTTGTACTTCAAACTGACTTTTACCATTAGAAATATTTGTAAAGGCTGAAATAACAAACTTACTATTTGGGCCTTGAAGCACATTATCCTCAATGATCTATGTAATTTAAAAAGAAAAACCAAAACTATGTTGTATTTTGACAAGTAGTCTGCTAGTTCATCTTTACCTGTGAATGAATACAATTGAAACAAGGACAAATTAGGGTTCTGATATAATTTACACAAATCTTCAGAAGAAACATGCAGTCTAACATACTCATATACTATCACAGCTTTTGGACAGACTTGCAAAGTTCAGCCTGAAGTCCCAGCAACTTGACCATCCAAACTCAGTTATCTAGAGAGCAAGTAACAATGCCTGACCTGTGCTTCTGTGTTTCTTTTCTATGAAATCAGGTTAAAGCTGGAGGAGGAGGGAAAAGCATGCGGACTTCATCCCGACACAGAGCTGGGAAGCACACAGGACAGACACCTCCAGCCCAAGAACTGGGTTTTTTGTAATATTCAGGTAAGTCATTACTGTCCCCAAAACAACATTGTCACAGCTAAAGATTACAAAACTTATTGGTTATCATCTCAACAGCACAAAAATCTTCTTAAGTATCAAATTAGGTGTCAGACACCCCATTCAATCTCTCCTTCAATTAATTATGATCCTAGGGACTGGTACTAAAAGGGTGGCTCCAGAGCTGTCAGGCTCTGTGCTAATGCTTCCCCACAGACTAACAGTGGCAAAAATCTTCAATAAAAAGGTTCATGTACATTTGTGGGTGGAAACTCAATACTAAAAAGACCTATTTAAACGGTTATTTATAAACATAATTTTCTCTGATTTCTGCTATTACCAACATCAAAAGACATCAAACCTCAGCTACAGCAAGAAGATGGGAACAGAGTTATGTGTTGGCAATTACAGCAAACGCAGACCAGACCGAAAGCCTCCTTCCTCTTGGATGAGCAAGTATAACCAAAGAATTTACACTACTACTGCTGCCTCTCCAAATGCAAGGAGGTTCAGGGGCACCATGCAATGAAACAAATCAACCTGCTATATGTTTTTAAAAACATACAAATTTCTAAAACATACTTAAAAATGAGCTTTATAAAGGGCAACAGAATATCCCTGCTTTCTGTTTCATCAGCTACAATGTATGTTCCAGTGGGGCACCCACTAAGTGACGAATCTGCACTTCTCTTCCACTGTCAGCTGCTGTTCACAACAGAACTCTGAGCTAAAAACCTCAGAGCATTCTCTGCTTCCTTGGCAGGACTCTTATTTATATAAGATTAGTGCAGTCAGGCATTAGATTTATAAACCAAAACCAAAAACAAACAAGGAGAAAGTTTTCACACTCTTCCTTATAGGCCGGTTTCTGAAACGTACACACACAACACAGTATAACATATTGAAAGGGAATTGTTAAAATAACAAAACCCCCAAAACAAACAGGAAACTGGTCAAAACACATACAATCTCTGGAGGTACCCCCACCTGGAAACTATTTAATGTCATGCAAGCATTCACAAAAGTACCACTGGCCACCTAAACAGCCATTCCTCTGCCTCCATCCAGAGGGCAGTTACAACACACTGGCAACACTGCAGCCCCTCACCTTCCCCACCCTCCTCAGGTAAGGAATAGACACCAACCTGCAGTTGGGAGGTGGATCTAAGGTGATGTCAGCCAATTCCTTCTGAATCCTGTGGCAAAAAAGCAAGAAGGAACAAAGGTAAGTCACTGTGTGGGATAGTAGTTAACACATTCTCCTTGCAGACTTACTGTCACTGTGAGCTTGCCACTGTACATGAGAGAGGCACTCTCAGCTGCAGCCTCCCACCAGTCCAAACGCCCTGAGCAGGACAGGTGCCCTGCCCTGTTAAAGAGACAGGCAGGAAAGCAGACAGGCATCGTGCACTGAACCCAGACAGGTGCACTGCTCCCCGCTCCCACAAAGATGCCAACCACACAGCGGAAAAGACTGTCCGCTTTGCTCTGCCAACCAGCCTGTAAATGAGGGGAAACCTCTGCAAATGTGATGCACCAAGAGGAAACTGCAGTCTGAAAAGGAATTTTGACTAACAGGACTGAGAGAAACAGTCATTGCCAAATTGGCTCCCTCCTCTCTCCCCCAGCTTCTCATCACCATCCTGAGAAAAAAACCCCACAGCCCTGAGGGAGTCAATAACTGCGCTATTCTCAAGGACACTTTAAGGAAGGTGAATATCTATTTCCGAGGCTCCTGCACATTCTTACCACCTTCAATTCTCCCTTCTCTTCACCCTCGAGAGCTACACAACACCCCCATGCCCCCTCCCTAGACTCCAGACGCTTCCTCTCTCTACTGTGCTCAGCCAACACCCTGTCCTCCCGGCCCAGACTATTCTGGGCTTACGCTACTTTTGCCACAAAACGCCCAACCAGCTATCATCCTCTTCCCTGGAGTCCCATTACTGTCACTCAGGCTTCCCTTCCAGATTTCCCCACCCAGCACTCAGCCTGCCTCCCTTCTCCTATAAACTCAGCCAGCATCTCCTGCCACTTGTCATACACAAGAACCACAGCTTTTCCACAGGAGGCAGTTTAAAATCATCTCCTTAAAAGAGTGAAGGGCACAACATGTAAACACTGCTTGCCACTATGTCAGTTTACCATGGAAACCTGCTGAGTGGAGATCTGGAACAACCAAACTGCCTAAATTCTACAAAGCCACAGAGAACTTAGTTGCTACGACAGGGCATTTGCATAAAACCCTAGTCACTTTAGACACCTACTGATACAACCTCTCTGCTGCTTGGCAAAGCTGTTCAGTGAGATGGTTTATTATTCTTACTGAAGTGCTGCAAGTTTGCCTGAAAACCTCCATTTGTCAGCTTAGCTCCCTGGAGCAGGATGGTGCTGAATTCAGGTGACATACAGAATAAATAAGAAAGGGTAACTTTTTTTTTTTTTTTTTTTTTTAAATGAGTAGCTCCAAGAGTCTGTCCAAGTGAGGAAAACTGACTGACATATCTGTTCTTGAATTGCTGTACTACGCAGGTGTCTCTCCCTAGACATTTTTCTGGAATAAAAATTACTTTATCCTCAAAAAAAGCCCAAACCCACTCTGTGCTGTGAGCAAAGACTATTTTAGAGCAGAATGTCCAAAAGTGGGCCTGCTGTGTATTATTTATTCCAGTCAGCATCCAATCATACATACAAAAATTCAATAAAAGTGATGAGCAGACAAAAATAACAGTAATGTATTTGTTGGTAAAGATCTTGGGCTATATTATATCCCTTGCACCAGAGTGCACACCCCCAAAGCAAGCAAACTCAAAACTTCACAAACATTAATTAATCTCCAAATCAGTCCTGTAAAGAAAAAAGGACATTCTAGAATCCGACCCAAAAGAGAGAGAAATGGATGTTGAAATGCAATGCCTTACTTGGGACCATACAGCTTCCAGTAGGAGAAAAAAATAAAGTCTAAACGTCAATCCTATTCCATTCCCATAACAAATGCTAGTAAGGAAAAAAGAAAAGACAGCAGAAATAACTGAAGATCAGGATAACAGCCCAAAAGAAGAAAAGCCAGGAAAATATTTGGAATAAGCAGGAAGAGGGACCAGAAAGCAGTGAAGCTGGGCAGACACTCACTGCAGTGAGACACTGAAAAAAAAGTGAGACAGTAGCAGCTTCAAATGGAAAGGTTGAGCACAAGGACTAGAGATGAGGAACGGGAGCAGCAAGAGAACAGAGCAAAATAAAATGAGGAAGACGGGAAGATGCAACAAATCAGTGGGAAAACTCACTGCAGCCTCACCTCTTGGCACTGGTAGATAGCAGTTTAGAGTTTTTACTCATGCTGACTTTGCTTTCCTTCTTCTTAGGCGTGCTTGTCTCTTTCTCTGTCTGTTGGTTGGAGGATGAAGATGAGGAGGAGCTGGTGCTGGCCCTCGAATCGTCATCCGACATAGCGACCCCCCCACCACACACCCCAACCTGGAGAGGAGACACCATGGGGCGTGGGGAACAAACAGTGAACACAAACACACACAGAGAAAGGCTGCTGACAATCTCGCTCTGTGTTTGGGTCATGCTCCTTTTAAAGGATCCTCGTGTCTCCCTCTCCTCTCTAGGCCCTACAGCCATAGCAGGAGGAGCAGTAGCTTCCCCTGCACTAGTAACATCGAGGAGCTGGGGGAAAGAGACTTTAAAAGCTTCCTCTCAAAAAGCAAGTGCAGAACGAGAGGAGACTGCGAGGATCAGGGAAGCTCAAAGCAATTCTTTCTAATCTCCCCCAAACTGCACACACAAGAGGAGCCATCACCACCCACCACTATCGAGCCTAGGGGTGTAGGAGATAAAAATGGAACAGCTCCGGCCCCTTGGGTTCCCGGGAGGCACGTGGGGGAGTCAGGAAGGGATGGGGCCGGGGGGTGACCGTCGCCAGTTCTAAAATGGAAGTGGGGCATCACTGGCAACACAGGGAAGACCCTGGCAGATGTGTGACCTGTGGTGGGGAAATCCCTGCCTGCTGGATAACCCCTGTAATGTGGGATAGGGTGTTGGAAGCCGTGAGGGGAGGCGGGCAGGAAGGGAGCAAACCAAGCGGAAGGGCTAAGCTGAGAGTGGGGTGCACTGGTGGCACCCACCGAGGCCCACTGCATCGAGGGGCAGATGCCAGCGGAGGGGGAAGGGAGCAGAGGATCGGTGCCAGGGGGGACGTGGGGGGAAGGAGAGCCAGGGCCTACGAGGGGCGAGAGTGGAGGGCCCGGAGAGGCCGGT
>WEIU01009076.1:797409-938956 GCA_013389925.1 Aegithalos caudatus
GAAAAGTAACCTGCAGGGTTGTCGGGGGGGGGAGAGGGACAGGCGCCCTCCCCGGCTCCACTGCTGCTTCCGTGCGAGAGCCCCGCGGGGACGCGGTGAAAGCAGGTGGCTGGAAGAGGGGCAGCTCCCGGGGGCTGCTTTTTTTAAGGCTCAGAGGGGGGTCTTAGGCTCGGCGCGGGGGCTGCTTGCTTTCCTCCTATTCTGACAAGAGTTTCAACCCCAAAGCTTCTCCCCTGCCTCACCTGCTTTGTCCCTCCGGCAGCAGCAGCAACTTCTCACCTGTCTCAGTTTGAAAGCAATAAGGAGAAGGAGGAAAAAAAAAAAAAAAAAAAAAAAAAAAAAAAAAAAACCTAGCCCAAAGCCCAGTCGCCTCCACCAATTCAGGTAAAAGGAATCCCCGGCAGCTTTCCCGTCTCTCACCTGTTTCAGCCCTAAAGCAGCAGCTGTGTCCTCCCTTCCCTCCCCCGGCTCAGCCCTGAACCAGCAGCAGGAGCAGCCGCTTCCCACTCGCCCTCGCCCGGAGTTCAGGATTCCATTGTCCCCCACACTGCATTTGGTGACATCACTGACACACAAAGAAGGGGCACTTCGTGATGTCATCAACGCATGCTGGGAGAGAAAACAAAATTCTGGGCTTGGCAGAGACAGCACTAACACACAGACGCACACAGATACACACACAGACCTTTCAATTTTCTAAAGGTAAAAGTATTAGGGATTTTTTTTCCCCAGTCCCCTGATGGGGAGCTCGTCTGCGGGAAAAGGCGTGTTGTATTCGCTAGCGTGTTGTAATCGCGAGGCGATTTATTAATTTCTCCAAAACCTCTGCTGTCCGTCTCCTCTCCCTGTCCACCCAACGGAGAAAAGTGATGTGGCTGGAGCTACCCACTACCCCCGGCCCAGGCGTGGAGAGCAGCCCCGGTGGGCAGCCGCGGCTCTTGCTGGAGGTGCCGGACCCACTCGTGGGGGGACAATGGGGACCAGCATTCCCACCGACCTCACCCGGGGCACATTTGGCTCGGTGCCGCCAGTTTCCACAGCCTATCGAGGGATCGCCTATCGAGTTACTTGGTGTCTTCAGTGGCCGAAAATACACTGGACTGTCACCACCACGCACCACGAGAATGGATCAGAGTTTGTCACCCTTTCTCCCACGGGAGGACCTCGAGGTGATCCGCAAGCACACAGGACTGCTGGCTCCACAGGGCGCTGTTGCGACATGACTGACACCTTGGGAGTCCCCAGGGGTCGATTACAAAACCGAAGCCGCAGGAGCGGCGGGGGACGAGGGCGGGGGGACATCCCAAGGCTGGACATCTCCGCTTCTCAGCCACCGCGGGGGGGGAGCGGGGGCAGCCGAGGCTAGCTCCTCCTGAAGCCCGGGCTTCCCGTCTGACGCTGCCGGGCGCTGCCCGTTCCCGGGCTGCCGACATGGCCCGGGCGGCGGGCGCGGGTCCGGCCCGGGGAAGCCCTTCCCCATTCCCCGTGCCCAGCTCCTGCCTTCGAGCTCCCGCGGGACCCGGCGGCCTGCCCGCCACTGGGACCCGTGGTGTGAAGCTGCCCCCCGGGAAGAGCCTGGCGCTTAGCTAGGGTGGAGGCTTGAGTGGGGATGAAACCCTTCAGGCTGGGGTCCTGTAGTGGGTGCCCGTGGCTTCATTTGGGGTCAGCTGTCAGCCAAGATGCCTAGGGATGCTGAGCCCTTCCTCGGTGGGACAGCAGCTTCACACTTTGAGACTCAACACAAGGATCATGGCACTGGTCCTTCACCATTTATTCACTGTAATCTTTGAGCCAGAGGTACCCCTAGAGTGGACATCCTTCCAGGGACAGTCTTTTCCTGTCACTCCTCTCCTTCCTTGGACTTTTGCATCTTCTGCTTCTCTCTCCTTACCCTCTCTGTTTCTCCTCTGTCACCCATTTTCTGCACACGTGTCAGCAGCACCTCATTTCCCCTGGGCCAATCCCAGTATATTCCCTAATCTACCTACACTCCCCAAACTTGCTGCCTAGTCTCCTGTTTGAGCTGTGCAGTGTGCTGGATATGTACACCCCAGTGACACTGCGAGTGTCACCCTGACAACAGAAGGAATTCCACTGCAGTGTCAAGCTTAAATGGTCTTTGTGTGTGGGGTTTGATTTTGGGGCTTTTTTTTTTTTTTCTTTTCCTGCTATCCCTGGTCTTCAGTCATTATTACCTGTAGTACTGTGTATTAGGCTTCAGCAAACCTTCTTCCAAAAACAGTTTGCTAGCAGAGACAACCTGCCCAGTTTGAATTATGGGAATGATGCTTGGGAAACTATGGTCATCCTACCTTCTAGGAACTGTGGAGCTTTAGCATTTTCACCATTGACCATGGCCCTGATGACACATAATAAATGTAATGAAAACTGATATTTAGATAAAAGTGGATGATCTCATTACTTCGTGCCCTCGTTGACAGAACGGGGTCAGAATTCATCTCCTGAAAACTGCGATAAGCCCCTCTGCCAGCATTTTCCTAACAGACCCAGGGGGCTGTGGAAGATGGGGCTGGCAGTATGGTGCTATGTGTCAGGTGACAAATGCAAGAGATATGAGGACATAGAGCAAAGTGACCAAGCTTAACAAATTTCACTGCTTATATGGAATAGCTCTTCTAAAACAGAAAACCTTCGTTTTTACCACAAAAACAAACAAACAATCAAAAAACCAAAAAGAAAAACTCCATCCCTTTCCTGTTGTCACAGGAAACCTTCAACAAAGTCAAGTGAGACAACTGATATTAATAATGAAAGCCCTCCAGTTCTGTAAGAAGGGGCAGGGAAAATGTAAATATTGCTACAAAATCACGTAGGCACTTTTGCTCTATTATGTTAATAATCTTGGTGGGGGGTTATCTGTAGATTAACCTTTTCTGTAGCACACAATCCTTGGTGTAACTCTGTTCACAGTAATAATATGATAACCAGCAGCAGCGGTTATTTACTTTGAAGCCTACCCAAAAGTGCTCTTGCTGAAAGCACCTCCTAATGTCAGCGCTTGAGCAGCTGTTACAGTGGCAACTCCCATTTTATGACTCACCTCCTATGTCACGGCTAGGATCAGCAATGGGCTGTTCTCCTGTGCTAGCCATGGCATACCCAGAGCCCTGGAGAGAGAGGGAGCCAAGAAGCTGACTTCTACGCTCAGAAATGTTTTGCAGCTTGCCCTTCTTCCATGCTTTCCCCTCAGCTCTGCATGGACATGGAAAAAAGGGAAAAGAGTACATGATTCTTTTTTTCACCAAATAGAAGAACTACCTCCTCTAATCAATCTCACCTTGGGAATTTTAACAATATGCCACTGGTCTGCCTCTATTTCTTTCCTGTAAAGTGTGTGCACTTTTTTGGGTGAGCTTTCCTCCTTATCAGTGCTTCCTCTTCCTGTCTCCTTAGGTTGTTTTTTGGTTTTTTTGTTGTTTTTTTTTTTTTTAATTATTTTCTTGGCCAAGTTGTGCAAAGGACTTGCAGACCAAAACTGACCCAGATTATTAATTTTCCCTATGCCCCAAGCTTTTTAAATCAATGGCACTAGCTCAGTGTAGCAACACAGTAGGATTAGTCACTTCTCCCTCTGGACTGAGTTTGGAGGAGGCTGAAAAGATAGATGACTGGAATCGAGTTGCCTTTGGGGCTTTGAGCTTAATTCACAACAGAAGGTAGCCAGTTCAAATTGCTCTGAGTCTTCTGTTAAGGGAAGGTGACTCAGATTAGTCCTTTTGTACCATCTCAGTTCCAAATACCTTTTCAGCATTATTTCTGCCTGGTCTGTTTGGGTCTGAGCCAAAGTGCCTTATATTTCCAGCAATTCCAGTGAGTTCTGTGTCAGACCTTTTGTGGGGAGCAGAAAGAAATTATCATTTCATTGGCTCTCCTAATGTCAGCTTGCTGGTAATGTCACACTTGCAAGTGACAGTGGCAAAGTGAGAATGCTGATACCTCACACAGTTCTGTGATGACACACTTTGTCCTTTCTCTGTGACCCTGTGATACAAAGTGAGGTGGCAAGGATATGTTACAATAAGCTCAGGACTTACAACTATTTGAATAAAGCTAGACAGAAACTCTTCCAAAAGAGGAAGGAACTTCATTCAAATGAGACAAAATGTAACAGAGAAAACACAAGTGGCTTATGTATGAGACATAAGATAGTGAATTTACCCATTGGTTTCCTGTTCACAACTATCTTGCCATAACTTAATAATGCTGTCCAACTTCCCTTGATGTAATTTTCTCACACAATACAGCTCTTAGTCCTTAGAATTATATCTTTTTCAGTTCCTTACAGAAGAATGAAAGGGTCCACAAGCAGAAAATGTTGTTTCCTCTCCTTTTATTCCAGTACAAAAGAGGACTTAGTTGTGAAGGAAAAGTTTAGGTCTCATTGTCAGTCTTACTATTTACTACTTGGTTTTGGTTCTGTTTGAGGTTAGTCCTGGGACCTGAAGGCCTTGCTAGGAGACTGTCAGTGTGGACAGAAATACCTGAGATCTGTTGCATGTTTTTGTCTTGTTGAAGTCCTGGCTGAACCCCTGTAGATGTAGAGACCAGCTGTCAATTGATTCCAAAAGCTTAAGCAGAGAAGTATAACTGCATATAACTATACGTACCTTCTGCCTCTGCTATGCTCCTTTTGTGCATCTCCTGGTATATGGTCTGGTTTGTTTTGGTAATTGAAAAACTGGAGATGCTTAGATCAATTCAATTTCACAGCCTCATAAGAAGTTTCATGGGATATATTTCCAGGGCTTTCTGTCTCACTTCCAGGTGATAAGATTGAGTCTTAGAATTGCTTTACCTTGAAGGTTCAATGATTCACTGCTTTCTCAGTTTGCCCAATCTATAGCTATTACTTAGCAATCAAGACTGAGAGATGGGTGGTGTTTCCATAGTCTGTGTTTCTGGCATTGACTCCAAATTTCTGATCTTCATTTCCCATCCTGTAGGAAAGGAGAATGATGTTTATCTGGAATTACACTGAAAGTATAAATAGAGGTCCACATTCAGACTTCCCTCATCGCTACCCATTAGACTCTCTTGTCGCTTCCTTTTTCTTGCCTGATGGATTGATTTTTTTTTTTTTTTTTTTTTTTTTTTTCCAGAATGCTGCCTCTCTGTGCTTCCAGTAGTCTCTGTGCTTCCTTTGGGCTTTGCAGTAGCTGGCTCTGCTTTTCTTCATAGAATCATAGAATGGTTTGGTTGGAAGGCATCTTAAAGATCACCTAGTTCCAACTCCCATGCCATCAGCAGGGACACCTTCCACTAGACCAGGTTGCTCAAAGCCCCATCTAGATTCTCTGGATTGCTGTTTTTCAGACTCTTTGACTCTTTCTCTTCTGGCAGTGTTTTCCCTGTTTCTGCCTATTTTTCAGGTTACAGGAACTGGTACTTTACTGATCAACATCAGCTTTTTATTTCTGCATACCCTTTTTCCGTGGCAGCAGTACTTGGGTTCTGAAGAAACTCAGATAAGTGGAGGGATTATACTAGACTAAACAGTAAATGGACTATCACCAAACAATACTGCCATAGGAAAGATCCCAGGGTGATGGCATTCCTGTTGCCACATGCTCTGGAAGGGATGAAAGATGTGGGCCAACATGATCCAGACGAATGGACTCCTGGAAGTGATGGGTCAAACTGCAGCAAATACACTGCTTTTGCCTCTCTTCTCTTGCTAGCATGCAGGAAAGTAAAACTTGACATTTAAACTTGTGTTTGCTTTTTATTTGTCACCGCTAGGTGGCCAATGGCAATGTCCACTGCTGGAGCAAATCCGTAGCTGACGTATAGTTAGGATATGACATGTCTATGCTGGGATAACACCAGGTGTAGCTCAGTAAAAGCCAGTCTAAAAGCCTGGTTTGCCAGCACAGGGTCCCCCTCCTGACATTGCATTTTGTTTGTACAATTTTGTTTCCTGGTGTTAGCTTGACCTCAGAGTGTCTTTGTCTTGAAATAAAATAGTCAGATAGGAGAACTACTGTAGATGGCTTATTAATAGGCTCACAGTTTATGCCTCTGCCTTTGATTTTATCACTTTGATAAAACCAGAGGAAAAAAGGACAGTATTTATCATATGGTCACCAGAATGTTAGATTGACCATGGAATACATACGCTGGAAAATCACTCATTGTGGAGATGTAGATCTGCAATAAGACATATAAAATGTCACTCAGTTGTACTGAATGGGCTATTTAAGAACTCAGTTATAAGTGGACAAAGAAATTTTCTGAGTATTTGAGATAAAAGGGTTTCTCACTATATAAATAATATTTACATCTACAGTCCTTTCTTTCTGCACCTTCAAATATTTCTCAGTGTCACAGTGTCTCTCTAACTCAGATGGGTTAGTAAAGAAATTCTACTTTGCTTGCCCATATGCTGAATATTCTAGTTTTTTTCATTCTATTAAAAAATGAGAGGTTTCCCATCTGCTACAATTCTGTGGATTTCTAAATCCATGTGAGGATAAAAATCTACATGTCCTAACTTCTTAGAAAATGTATTTAGCGAGGATTTCAATTGAGTCTTTCAACCTCTGGCTCCTCATCTAACAAAGGTTCTTCTCAACAGAGGAGGATCAGGAGAGGTGTTCAGGGCTCAGTAATTTCACTCTGTGGTTTGACTACAGTTCAAGACTTCAATGGTCTTCAACTGCAATTTTTCTCCCTAGGCCCTCTTATTATCAGAGCCTTCAAAAGGAAGCAATAGAATCACTCAGACTTTTACAGATCCCTGATGCTGCATTCTTGAGAAGCCAGTGTATTGCAATTCTTTTCTTCTCTTTTTGTCTGACCAGTACATGAAAGCAAAGAATAGAACACGCATCTGATTGTTAACCAGTACTTATATTTAACACCAGTTAAATATAAGTTTTTCATCTTTATTGAGTGATAAAGTATTCTTCATTTCCCATGTAAATAATTGAAACGAAGAGCGTAAGTTGTTAAAAACTTCAGCTTTAGAGAGGTCATAATTTCAAAACTTCTTAAACATTATTTTCTATTTTTTTCTTCCTGATATAGACCATAGTAACTCATAGATTATGCCAAAGGTTATAGATGTATTCACAGCATGGACTAAAACTTCACATGTAACACTTTTTCATTATCCCTTCTCTTATTCTTATGAAAGTTCCATGTGGAGTATTCAGCAATTGCTGACATGGAAGTATAAGCTTAGGAAACCTAAACATTCCTGAGTACCTGTAAAATACCTTTTATGTTGTTGTTAAATAACTTTGTGCTGTTTTGTTCTGTTCCCATACCATCATAAAAGGTGTCTTTGAAATGTGATTTCTTGCTAAGCTAAAGAACATCATGTCTATGGCCTGAAGGGCAGCTAGCTATTTCAGACTTTATCCACACCGACATGTTTCACCCTTCACATCAATGCAACCATACAGATACAGTTAAACAAGCATAACTCCACCTGTGAACTCCTGTCTCACCATAAAAATTCTGCCTCTGGTTCAATTATTAGCCTTTCCAGACCAATATAAGTCCAAACTGGAAAAAGGTTCACTTCTAGAGCATTCACACAAGGTACTGTATAATTATATAACTTTATATAATGTAACAACATCTTTGGTTGCACAGGCATGCTTTGGAAAACTTTATCCACAGTGTAATGAAGTTTCTTTGCCAATCTCTTCATTCAACAGTTATGTTGAGTTAGAACTGGAACAGGAAGAGCTTCCTTTAATGCTGTGGTTGCAACTCTTTCTCAAAGAATTTATTGTAGCTTTTCTACCCCTCTGACTTTTTCTTTTCTTTCCCTCTCCCAATAGCCTGAAGCACTGCCTTTCTCCATATTTGTATGACCATGATTCTCTGATTGTTTTTCACCTTTTCAATTTCTTCTTCCTTTTCTCTTTACATAACTCTCTGCAAGTGATTCCTTGAGTTTTGTCAGGGAGTATGTCCAGTCAGCCAGATTTTTTTCTCCTATCTTCTCCAAGTGTACAAAATGGTCAATTAGTTCCTTTCCCCCTTTCCTTCCCTAGTAAATGCCACTACATGAGGTCCTTCTCCATATTTCCCGTTTCTTCCAGGCTTCCAGGCTGCTCCTTGAAAGGCCTTGCAACTGTCCGTAGAAGCAGCTTTCTCTCGACTGATCAGTAACACAGCAAGTGCTCTACAGCCTCTCAGGTCCACAGAGACCTGCAGTTTGAGAACCACTACCTCTTGCATCAGTGGATGTGATACAAAATAGGAGCCCTCTGGATACCAGCTTTTCATTCCTACAGCATCATCGGGCTTTAAGCATTGTTACTGTATGAACAGGACATAATAACCTAATTGAGAATTTTAAGTCCTGTTTAAAGGGTTTCAACTCTTTTTTTTTTTTTTTTTTTTTTTTTTAAACCATCCCCCAAGTCAATAGATGTTTTCATAGAAATAAATCTATTGTAGTAAGATGTCTCCCATCCCAGAGACAAGTGTCTGGTAAGAATCCAGTGATGTGGTGCTTCGAACAAAGCAGAAGAACATTCCTCCTATAGAGAATACAATCTTCAAGGTGTCGGTGAAGCTGCACAACTCTGTGGCACTTTGGGTGGCAATTGTACCACACCCTGAAAGGGTTTGTTTCCAAAACTGAGGTTGAAAAAAAAAATATAAAAGACACTTAACAACAGATGTCAAGAGTACTTCCTCTGCTAGGTATAGTCAGAAGGAGAGTTGCTCTTTGAAGATCTGCGCATAAATTGTCATATCCTCAAAAATGAAATTTGCATTTCAGATCTCAGAATTTATGTATTGAAACTACAGGCAGTCTTTTCAGTGCAGGCTGATATGAAAGGCATATTAATATTATTTTTTAGAAACAGCTAATAAGGAGATAGAGTGTTACCATTTTTTCTAGGAATTTGTTGGCAAACAACTTGGACATTTTTCAAATAGCAGAGAACAGGATTAATACCTTTCCAATGCCACTTCTAAATTCTGCCATTAGTTTTTCTTTAAACATCTGCTAATCTCAGAAGATGCCCACTAATTTTTTGTCCATGTCACAGAAAGATGACACTCACCTTACTAAATATACAGTGTCACACAGGACAAACAATGCAGTACAATCATCTGCAACCTGAGAAACTGAGGGTTTATTTAAAATGACAGTATTTTACCAGTATGCCTTTGATTTAAATTCATTGACCCTGATGTACTGAGTGATGAAGTCGACAAGATTCTTTTCATTAGTTTAGTATGTTTCAATTTAAGCCATTGGATAGGAGCTGATTTTTAGAAGCAACTCATTAGTGAAAATTCTGCTGCTTTCTGCAACTCAGAGATTGTCATTGGGGGAATCCTTTATTTGCCTTAACATCTGTGCTGTAGCCAGACATGTGTTGTGGATGTATTGTGGGTTTCTTTAATTTACGTGTCTTAATATCCATTCAGTTATGTTTTTTTCTGCTCCTGTGAAATATTATTTTCCTGTCTTCCAGTTTCTGTGCTATTGGCAGCCCTTCCTCTGAGCTTATCAAAAAAGCAAGAGAGGGGACAGTGTCACACTTGAGTGATTTTTTATAAGGTTGGGATATACTGTGGGTTTCACAATAAGATATCCTGGCCAATGGAGTTTGTATATATAGATTTTTCAGTTTCATTGCAGCTATGGGATTAGGCAGCACAGTAAAGGAAAAAAGTGAAGAGAAGGATTCTGACTTTGCCTTGGCATAACTCTATTGAGTTCAGCAGGCTTACTCCAGATTTACACTGGAATAAAGGGAGCTCAGAGTCAAGTCCAATAGATCAGTTTACGGTGCTTTTGGAGGCATCAATTTACTCAGTCACTTGGAAAATTTTGCTCCCCTACTGCCAAAGATCTGGGACAATTCACAATTTTAATATATTTGTGGCCCTGCTCTGTGGTGTGTAGATGTGTTTGCTTAGTAGAATTAGGAATCTGTTAAGCAAATTTCATACAGCAAGCCCTTCCCTCTCTTATGCTCAAGGGCAAAGTAGAAAATAAGATGCACAGGGAATCTCCCACCCCTGTAGGGAGACAAAAACTAATGAGTGCTGCTTGCCTGTAGCAGACCTGGATGTAGCCTTCCAGCCACTGCTTGCTTACACAGCCCTCAGAAGCAAACTCAGACACAGGTCTGAGTGCTCTTGATCATGGGGAAAAGGATGCCAAGGGCCTGCTGTGAGGAGCCCTGGCCTGACTGATAGGATTTCTCCCAGTCTCAACAGCAGCTTTTCTCCCCTGCATTGCATGGACAGTATTTTCATTCGTCTATTAAATGGCTTAATATGCTATCCTTGTTCTGTAATTGAAGAGGCTTAAGCAAACTTGGAAATGTGGGCAAAAAGGCTGTTTGCTTCCAGTATCAGTGGCAGCTACATGAAGAAAGCTTATATATGTTGCTGTTTAGAGTTTTTTTGACAGATTTGGGTTTGGTGGAGTTTTTTTGCTCCTCCCCAAGGTGTGAATTTACCACTTAGCAAAAAGTATCTGGACACTAGAATGTGTCATTTGGTGCCCTAAATGTTTATGTCCAAACCCTTGCCACTGATGACACAACATGCTGCAAGAACAAAAGTCTATTGGCTGGAGTCCAGAATGGTTTCCTAATTCACACCTGTGCATTGGCAAACAAGCAGCCATCAATCACAGACTCTTGCATATCCTGAGTACACTGCTATAGGCAGGGCTGGAAACATTTCTGAGGGCTGATGGAGGGATTGGGTAAGAAAACACAATAGAAAAAAAGTAAAAAAGCAAAGGTAATAGATTTATAGGAATCAGGGCTGCAAAGGATATCAGGAGGCTGAATTGACAATGCTGCTGTAATTCCTGACAGACGAGATTAAAAATAATCTCTTTGAAATGCATTACGGCCACAGAGCTACAGATATAATTTGTTAGAAACAAATTACTCTCTATATCTGCTAAATCTTAAGGCACCTTCCCAGAGTGGTATACAGGCGTTTGAGTTGCTGTACAGAAGTTGCAATATCTTGTTTTATTTGAGTATGTATAAAGTATCTGTATAACATATTTATCTACAGGATGGAGGAGAATAAGTGTGCATGATTTTTGTAATACTCTGACAAGAAATGGAATTTTCCTAGAGTAAGACTTGTGCAGCATGCTTGAAACTGGGCTCATAACCAGCTTGTACAACTTTCAGGTTTATGGGTGGATTTTGTGTTTAAGAAGCAGAAGTAAATAAAAGCAGATTAAAAAAAATTACTACTATGCAGCTAAATCATCTTTAGAAAGGTATCAAGGCCAGGTGTCCTCATTAGTTTCTCTCTTCATTAGTACTGGAAGAACAAAGAACAGCATTTCTATAGTCTAAAGATTAATTGAAGTGGGGGATGGAGCAGTGAAATTGAATTAGTAAATTATTAACCAATTTCTAAGTAATAAGAAATAATCTATTACAGAGGTTATCCCTCCATCTAGAGATTTGTCTTAAGCATTTGTCTTTAGGAGAGATGGAAGGAATAAAGGGATACAGACTAAAGACAATCCATCAAGTCAGCTATTGGAACATGAATAATGAAGACCTTTGAACTTGGCAAATCTTCCAGATCTCTCTCCTTAACTGTGACTTACAGATTGTTTCATGGTTGCTGCTTAATCTAATAGCCTCTTTTTAATTCCCTTCCCCACCCCCTCCCTGCCCGTTATTAAAAATATTCCTGTTATAATCTCAGCATCTGACAGTGAAAGCAACAGTTAACAAGGCCTGAATCTGGCAGTGTGTCAGCTCAGGAACTCCCTCCAGCCTGCAAATACAACTCCACCCACTCACATTTTCAGAAGAGGATCCTGGTGCCAAGGCAGCTCTGGCAAGGTGGGGACTGGGGAAGTGGAGGTTCTGTCTTCTTTGATTTCTGAGGCTGCCTGTGAACAACCGGGTTCTTTCTTCCTTTTAGAGTCAAACCTCGCTTTGATGGCTGGAAGGTTTCCTCATTGCCTGTTTCTAAGATTAAAACTCCGATTTACTTTTAGAAACCAAAATAAGTAACACTGGTGTCCAACTGAAACCAGCAAACTTGCCTCGTGTAAAGTTCTTACTAAGAGGAAGGGTCTGGCTCTCACTAAAAATACTTCTCAGTAGTCTTGTGGTTTAAAGGTGTTCTGAAGCAGCTCACAGGGGTGAGAATTTAATCTGTCCATCACCTCTCCTGGCTCCTGGCATATGGGATGCACTTCCAGCATATGTGAAAATACTGGGAAGGAGGAGGGGAAAAGGCATGTGGGGTACTCACAAGCATCTTCACCCACCCCAACTGCCCAATGGAGGTTATGGCTGTTCTAAATCCACCTGGTCCCCTGCACTGGGAAGGGCTAAAGCCTTTACACCAGGTGTAGAGCACTGTTCCTCTCTGCCTGTATGGCGGTCTCCTTCTGCCCTGCTTCACAGATGTACCTCTCAGCTCACAGCTGCAGCCCACAATACAAGCACAGTCTGCTTAAAAGTACAGATGTGTTTTGTCCCAAGATCTGTGATCCACAGTTTATAGGGCCCTATGAATGGCCTTGATGAATTTTAGAGGTGGGAGTGGGGAGGCCAGAAGTTGAATTTTTTGGAAAACATCTACCCAGTGGTATCTGAGCTGTGCCAGACTTCCCTGGCTGGGCTGCAAACTGTGCAAACACACATTGCTGTCTCTCAGACTTTTGCTTAGGCTTTAGTGCAAGCCCACAAATTAAGTACTGCATTTTTTACTCCCACCTTCCGTGTTAAATGAATAGCTGCTTGACTCATTGTACTTTATGCAGAGTTTTAATGAATCACTTCAGTTCCAGGGGTGAGCCTCTCTCACCAGTCTGCTTCCCTGTGTGTCAACACCCCTGTGCCCTCCCCACCCTAGTCCAGTGGCTTAGACCATCTTCCATTCATTTCCAGAATCTGCCAGGAGCAGGAACTCACAAAAGGACACAGGTAAAATTGTCGTGTGCCTGGGGTTCATTTTCACCTCAAATGGAGCTTCTCTTGTTCCCTATTAGGCTACAGCTCTCAACTCATATTCAAGAGAGGTCTGCATCCAATTTCTCCCTTTCTTCCTGATCTCCTAATGGTTGTTGGCTCTGGTTTATAAACAAGAGAGGAGCTACACACCTCAAGTGGCCGGTTCACAGTTTCTTCAGAATATACCCTACCTCTGAAAAAGTGAGAGGAAGCTCTTGGACTTGTTCTGTTCAGTTTCACTCTGTAATTGTGCTCTAAACCACATCAGACCCAAGGGTAGATCCACAGTTATTGCCTGTTGTCTGGCAACACTGACTGGCAACGATTTCTCAGCAGAGCTTTTGCTTGGAAAACCTAATTCCTTCTTAAAAAGTTCTCATGACACTGTGTGCGAAGATGACCTTCAGTAGCATCCACAGCAGATGCGCTTCTGGATCTTCCTCTCCCATCCCTCACGCCTCATGCTAAGTTCTGCTCTTCCTCCTGCTCTACAGAGACACACTGCATCTAGAATCCATGGAGGGGAGAGCCTACACAAAATTTTTCTGACTACAATGCATGTGGTGCACTCTCTCAACACTAGTCTGTATTCACTCTTCCTCTGTGACTCAGGGGCAGGCTTACAGTCTCTGAAAAATTCTGTTTTCTCCTTATATCCCAAGCCCTTTGAGTTAAACCGTGACAAAGGAAGATAAAAGTTTGCAAAGGAACAAGGGATTTTCTTGTAATTTCAGCATTTATTTCCTTCTTAAAGATGCAGTTGTATAAAATAAGTGTTGTCCTGGCAAAGGCTAGTGTTATGTTGTGCCAGACAATTTTATCACCCTAGCCCATGGAGGCTCTAGTGTACAACATAAAGCTGCTTTGCTTTCCAACATGTCAGGGTTATTTTCTGTGCCAGACCTCCCTTGGCGGCGCCAAGGAGTTTTCCGTCAAAATTAGCCCCTCTTCAGCATCCTTGTGTCTCGCTGTCGGTAGCACGGGTGCCGAGCCGGAGCCGCCCCGAGCAGAGCCGGGCGGGACGGCAGCGTCTCGGCGACAGGAGGGGGAGCTCGCAGCGCGCCGCCTTTAATCGGCGAATTAATTTAGCAACGCTGCAAAATCACCACTGCGGCTGAGATGTCCACAGGGCCTTTCTCCGCACCTCCTCCCCCACCCCCCACAAAAAGAAACAGGGAAAAAAAAAAAAAAAAAAAAAAAGAGAATAAGGGGGGTTTATCTTGGGGTTCAGGTTAGGATGGAGAATTAAACTCAATTGAAGGGGAGGCGAGAGGTAATGCAGCTTCCAGGAAGTGATGGAAAGGGTGGATCTTAATATATATTTATGGTGCTAGCAGTGATGAGAAAAATGCTCCCAGTAGTCAATAACACCTCTCCTCTAGTAGACTGGGACAGGTTCACAGCTGGTGTAGGCTCCTCAGTTCAACTGAGTGATCAAGGGTTGTGCCCACTTACACTTGTGCTGAACTTAGTTGTGTTTGTGCTAGGAGACCTGTGAAGAGAGCAAAACCCCATGCCAGCGGAAAAGTCTTTGTTTCCAGAAGTGAGATGCAAGAGCATCAGCTACCAGTCTCAACATAAAATCACAAGACTCATCAAGATCTCCTCTGGAGTATGAATTCAAGAAAAGGGTACTCAAGTCTGTGTTGTTACGTGGAGTAATAGGGGCAGAATTTGGGTTCATGCACAAACTTCCCACCACACCTTTTGGCCTGATCCCAGGCTCAGCCCAAGTTAACATCAAGCTTCTCAAAGTTAGGTTGCTTTTCTGAAAAATTCCTCTCAAACTTGGGGGCACCACAGTTTACTTCTTTTGCTTTTGCTATTTTTACTCTTTACTCTGAGCAGTCAACTGAAGGCAGAATCTGGGAAAAATTCCTAACCTGTCAAAGCACCTTCCTGAAGACATTTCTCCCCAGGAATGCAGAGGAAATTGCAGCTTTCAGAATGCATTTGTCCAGACAAACCTAACATCAGTTGTTATGGGTCTAAGCCACAAGGAAAACCTGTGCTGGTTTCACAGGAGCAGTGAGAGCAGGTTTTCATGGCGGTAGGACCATCCCTGTCTGCCCTTGTGCACAGCCTGCTGGTGCAGTACTGCAGCCGAGCTTATCTCTGAAGTGGGCAGTAGTTTTCCTACTGCAGACAGCCCCGTAGAAAGTTAATCTCCTAATATTGTAGTGATAAATTGGAGAGAGATTTCTTTTATGGCCCCCCTAGGTGCCTGCATAATTCTCCTGTATAAAATCCATGAAAATTCCCAAAGTTGATATCCAGCAATCTCTCATGAGACAGCTTTTTAAGGTAAAATATCCCCCTCCTTATCTATAAGCTCACGACCCTCATTATTAGTGCAAGTTGAGCCTATGACTAGTAAAAAAGAGCTTACCTCTTGACCTAGAGAAGAAAGAATCTAGAGAGATCAAAATATATAGTGCCAAATTAAATAATTTCCTGATGAGCTCTCACAGATACAGGGTTGCATCTTTCCTTGCTGTGGAAAAGGAGCAGGTTCTCTGCAGGCACGGAAAGCTTTCTACAGATACAGCCCTGTGATACATTTAAACAGAATGAACCTCATTCTTAAACCTATATAAAAATGTTAGTAGAATCATGAACACTGACCTTAAAATGAAAAATGATTTGCAACCTTTGCAGAGGTGTCTTTATCATAGTGCCATATTTTAAAGTATTTTATCCACTCAGCTACACAATCTTACCATTCATTTGCAGTTGTCATTTTACCTACAAAAGAGTTCACTTAATATCCCCCAAAGCAAGAGAAATGTAACGAGTATTATAAGAGGAAAATTATTACTAGTATATTATACAGAAAGGCTGTAAAGTTCAAACAGAGGGAGTTGTGTGTGCATACCACGATTCATGCAAATTACGCTTAATAGTTTAACGCTGCATTAAATTTTGCCTCCCGAATAAAAACGCTTCTTTAGTTATTTTTCTAATAATCTATGTAACTTTGGGGAACTAATTAAGGCAAACCATTTCCAATGTGCCTGTTTAGCAAGTGGCCTGATTTTTAAAAGTGCTGACTAGTGAAGCCATAGTAAATATTTTGCATCCCTTGCTACCTTGTAATTTTTATGTGGTCAGTATAAATTTAGGAGGCCTATGTCAGCTACCTATGTGATATTTGTGGTTTAATTATTTACCTGTAAGACCATAGCTCCCAGTAAGAAAATTAAATCTAAGAAACATTTTGAGTAAGATTATTTCTCCTTTCCTTTTCCCCCTTCTGCTCTAGGAAAAGATGCTGATCTATAAGACGTAGAGGTGTTTCTGTAGCTGCAGAAAAATGCTGATATTGCTTCTTGATTACAAGAGGAGCATGTGACACATAATTAATCCACATATGGACAAGGATATCTTCCAAGAGTGGAAATGGAAAACTAATCAAAAGTACATATGACACACTGGATCCAACACACATGCTTCCCTAGGACTTCTTGGCTGCTTCACATCTGGCTGGCTTGGATTGCAGGCAGAGCAGCACATGACTGCCTGCCTGCTTTCGTGGAGACGATTGCTGGTCTGAAGCCTGGCTTTGCCTGCAAGGCTTCGGTTTCATCATTTCAGTGAGTGTTACAGCATGGTTTATCTTGCCTGGACTAGGGTTTTGAATGTATTCATTTGCTTCCAATGAACTAACACTATCCAAAATGAATGTTTTTAATCCTAGACCTTTGACTTGGTATATATGCAGGTTTTGTACTGATGCAACTAACAAAAGCGCTAGCGTGATTTTTAAAAGTCTTTTTTTTTTTTCTTTTTAAAATCCAGGGACATATTCCAGAGAAGAAAATATCTGCTGGCATCTGACTTGAAAACTGCACATGGAGACCTTATTTTGACTACTGATATAGATGCTGAATTCTCATAGACTTTAGCAGAGAATCTGCTTTAGGAAGGATGGAGGTGTCATGTTTTATGTGTTGGCTACTGGAAGCAGCTGTGCTTTCCAGTCACAGGGAGAATTCCTGATGTCTCAAACAGGATGCTGAGGTTCCCGTGGCAGAACCTCTGGAAAGGTTTATATTTGGTTTCCCAGGAACTTATATCTTTCCTCAAAATGTAGATGAACAGGAAGACAAACTAATTCTTCATTCCTGGATGCCATATCTAAAGATTTACAGAGCTGTTCGTCACAAGTGTTTTGCCTATGCTGTTTACTGCATCAATGAGAGACCAAGTAAGATTTTTATATTCCTCTCCCATATTATTTAATGAGCAATATTTATGCTTATGTCAGAGATATGCTTTGAGCCGTGGTTATTGTCTGCAATTTTGCACTCTAATACGATGTCCAACTTCAATACTCACTGTTATGAGGCACCATTATGAGTCAGTGGTCCTTGTCATCTGATCTTACAAAATGTAGAGTGGTTATGGTTTAGGAGGCTGAAAACGTCTGTGAATATGAGTAATGAATTATGAAACTGTTGAATTTTTGTGTCCTGAATCTCAAGAGTATCCAATCAAAGCAATATACCTACAATATATATATACACACACATAAAAATGCGCACATGCACACATGCACAAACAGTACAGGTATGGAGACAAAAATTTAACTCTGTACATGTGTCCTGAATCAAATATACCAAAATAAATCTCAATCACATTGTCTCAAAAGCACCCCATAAATAGGTGCTCAGACATGTTGACCCTGCTGTCAGGGTACCATGCTTCAGCTGCTCTGTAATACCTCTCTTGAAGTATCTGACTCATCAGTCATGCTGCCTCCCTTAGACAACGGGACAAGAGGATGGGCACAATCTCCCACCTCATGAGAGGCTATTTGTTGGGTCTTGTATTGCAGGCAAGAGTCTGAGCTCTGTTTCTGAGGGAAAGAGATGACACAAGGCTAATTCAAAGAAAACCTAAGGGACCAGACCTTGGTGTGACCAAAACACTGCAAATGTATCAAAGTGGAAATTTGCATCACCTCAAGACAAGGACTAATGTACTTTGAAAACCAAGAGCCTTAATGAAACAGGGCATAGCTTCCCTTTAAATATGTCTTATCTATTACAGGTCAGAATCAATCAGCACTTCAAAATGCAATTGATAAGCAAAGATTGGAAAAGTACTTCAGCTTCCCTCAAACATTAATCTTAGTATAACTGTGTTTGAGGTACAAAACTTCCATTGATATCTTTGCACAGAGGCTCTTAATCCTTCTCATGGAAAGATGGAAGGAAAGCAGAGTGAGCAACACTCATGCACAGGTTCGTGAGAGGGAGAGGGAGGAGGTTTAATGTCAAGGAAATTGTCAAATCCAGAAAAAAACTATCAAAAAGTGCTTTCACAGTAGCTCTCTTGGGGAGAACAGTTCTTCAAGCAAGTTCTCTTGGGGCTGAATCACACAATTCATTAGAGACAATTGGTGGGTAAAATAGTAGCAATGATCTTTGAAAAAGAAAGGTCCAATTTCCACTTCCCATTTTGTCATGAGCTGTCAGGAAGTGTTACACAGTGCTATTTAACAGCTGTTGCTGTTCTTCTTAAAGATGTGTGATGTAATGCTGGTAGAGAGCCTTGCTCTCAAGAGATCTGTGAAATGGGATGGAAATACCTCTGACCCCCACTCCATAATGCTGTGAAATCTTAATTGCCCTGGTTTTCTTTCTGAATTCAAGAAATTCTGTTTTGTTCCCTGGGGCATTCCTGAGTTGGATTTTAATTTTTTTTCTTGCAGGTCCTGTCACCAGTAACTGTCACTTTGAAAAGTTCTAAGTCTGGGTGAGGAGGCAGTGGAGAAACAGGAAAGAGGATGGTGAGAGAGGAGATGATGGTCATTCAACTAATCAAAGCAGTTTTTTTAGTAGCTAGTCCTAGGTACTACTTCAGCATGCTTTTGTTTGACTGCTGACAGGCAACAGTTCTGTAGTGACATCCACACTCTGTTAGGAGATTTGGAAAGGAATTAAGACTGCACTTTGAACAAGGTCTCACTAGCTCTTGTTGACATCCTCCTGATTGACGCCAGCATAGATGAGAAGAGAAGGGCTTATAAAAAGCTCCCACATTACTAAACTAATATTTTTCATGTAATTAAAGCTGGCAGAGTGTTGGTGCTACCTCAGAGAAAACTGAATGAGTATCTAGTCACTTTGGTCCTCATTCCTGCTGTTCTTCAGGCAGCCAAATGACAGTAAGATGGAGGAGCTGCAATGGATGTGTTGCAAAAAGCACTAGAGTGCAAGAAGATGGGGGAAGAGGCAAGAAATTCCCTGCTTCAAAGCACCACCCAGCAAAGACTTCTAACCCAGTGGTGCAGCTGAGGCTGCCAGCCCATGTCTGATGGAGATGGTTTGGATGGCTACACTGAGTTCAGTGCTCACTACATGAGCCCAGCTGGTGCTGTGAGGCTTGTATACCTGTGTCACCATCAGTGCTGTGAGCACACTGCCAAAGGGTCCCAGCCAGCAGAACGGCCCTCCTGCTCAGGTTATCCTCCCTGCAGCAGCTGTGCAATGTCTTCTGTTGCAAGGCATCACCAGGCACATGAGGGGTGAGCCTCTCACTGGAGATGGATCTTTTGGGAAACTGCAGGGACAGCCTTGTTCTTTAACAAGCACAGCATCTCCTGGGTTCGTGTACTCAGAAGACATTTTTATGCCTGCATGCAGATAGTAGGTGTTACTTTGCAAGAGTTGCTATTTTAAGGTCTCACAGTCATTGGTTTATATGAACTGCCAATTCAGATGCTCCTTTCACCACACAGCTGCAAAGGAGCTATTATTGGGACACCTTTACTACTGATCCAGTACAGCATCAGACTATGCAAGCTGAGACTCTTAAGAGGAAAGAGCTCACTGCCACTGAGGACAACGTCTATTTTTGCAGTGTAAGGGATCAAATGCCAGTGGAAAGAGCCAGGAATTTTCAGGCTTCTCAGAGGAATATTATAAACAAAGCAGAATAAAAGCAAAGGTGTATAAAGTGCCCTGACAGTGCCTTTTAAGAGAGTTGCCATGTGCTCTTTTCGCCAAGTTCTTTTCTACTTAATGTTGTGTGCTAAAGTTCTCAAAGCTGCTGGCAATACTCAGTGGAATAATTTTAGAGCAACCTTAATAGAATGAGCAGAATAAAGGATTGTTCAAATATATTTTAGAAAGATAGCTTTTTAATAGAACAAGTTATTCAAAACACTGATGGCTAGGGGTTGTGAATGGAAAAAATCTCCCCTGTGTTTAATTACCCCAGCCTGTCTTTATTTCCTTTGTACAATTCTAAACACTGTTCGCTTGTGCTGGATGTAGTCCAGTTGGAAAGTTGGTATTTGTTCAACGATGTGTCCTATTAACAAGCTGGAGATCCAAACTAGATGACTACAGCCAACCATCCTATCTGACCTCCCACATAATGTAGGTTATGCCATTCCACCGTGCAAAACCTGCAGTGGAAGGAATTACTCTTTGCCGTTATTCCGGATTCAGGAAAGCATTTCTATTTAGAGCAGTACTTAAGCACACACTTAACTTTAATGATATGCTTAATTCCCATTTAAATATGCAATGAAGTGCAACTTTTGAGTTTGCACCTTTGTGAGCAAACATTATGGTGTCCAGTAACTCGGTCATACAGAAGAGTGTACTTTATGACTCCCTGAACAAAGTTAAATCTGAAAAGCTTATTCAGAAAAGTCAGATATCTCTCTGATGTGACCTCCAGAGAGGTCAGTTTTGTTTGGGGGATTTTCAGGTCTATGGGGCTACTGTGGTGTTGCCATTTGCAGTATGAAGCTGCTCAGGAACTATAAGTGATATCCCTTTTATTTCACTTAGCAGAAAGGATATACGAATCAATAATATTTCATTAATTCAGTAACAACCTCTGTTAAACCTCTCAAAAGACAAGAAAGAAGAGAAGCTGATTTTGTCTTAATTTCCAAGGTTTTTTTCACTTGCTTGGGGAATGGAGAAAATCTCTGCTGCACCATAATACCCTACCTAATTGAGCTCTTAGATTAATGTTTAAACTTCATTTGCAAGTCCATTACCAAATCTAATCAGTTACAAAGGTACCATTAAGGAAAGGATTTTTTTTCAAATCCAATTCTAATTCACATTCCCCCTCACAACTGTCCAAGGCGCTGGCAGTGGCTGCAAGTACTGTGTTATAGATATTGTACTTGTACCAGGAGGGAAAAAGAAACTACAGAATATTTTCAGTGGAGATAATAATACACAAAATTACATGAAGTTCATATGCTGGTATGAGCCAAAAAGGGATTGGTTAAATCTTGAATCTACTGAAACTTTCAATTATCAATGAAAAACAATACTACTGTTCAGCCTCTTTTAAAATGACAATACCACCTTTGAGAGGGTGTTAGATTGATTGCACTGAAGACTTTTCCCTAGATCTATTACCTGCAGATGTGCAGCATTATCCCAGCATCTTCCTGTGAACACAAATCCCTGCACAGCCCAGAAATTTCAAGTCTGCTTAATTTTCAATGCTTATGTAGTCCTCAGCCTTGTTGCTGATAAATGCTCTTCCCATTCAAAGTGAAATGTTCCTTTTGAGCTGCACATCAGAACAGGACCACCAACTTCTCGGTACTTGGGGTCCCAGACAATATAAATGCTAACACACGGCTGACCTGACCAAAGCTGAATGGGTGACTTCAAGCCAAAGATTGTCTCTCCCATTACCTAATCCCTGAGACATCCAGACTCCCATCCTCATCAGCACTTAAAAAAAAAAAAAAAAATCTGGACTTTATTTTTATAATTGTTCTCAGAAGATACACAAGGCAGAAATGAAAATCAAGAAATGAGCAGTATGATATTATACAGACACCACTACTTTCAGGCAAACCAAAATTTTGCTCTTGTGTCTGTGTAATTGGGGAAAGCTCTGCCTTCCCAGGGTGGTCAGCCCGAGGTTTGGAAGGCAGGGCTGTTTAGAGGTAGTTGCTAATAGTCAGGGGTTTAGTGACCTCTTCTAAATCTCCTGATGCATATATTCATTTCCTAATCCCTATGCACTCTTTGCAGCCTGCCTACCCCATCAGCCTAGTAATCTCCACAGAAAGCAGTGATTTGGGAAGGAGTTTTGCAGAATGCAAAAGAAGAAAGTAGAAGAAAGTAACCCTATTGCTACAGTAAAGATAATATTGTGCTGTGCTTGCCCATTAAAACAAGGATATCTTCTGCTGTTCAAAAACTCTCTGATTATGGACAGGAGAGGTCTTTCCACCAGGCTTCTTGAGAAGCCCATAACATAAAACTGTGGAAACTCTAAGGTCTCTCTCACTGGCCTGCTGTGTGTCCTTCGGCTTCTCTCTTAGCATCACTTCTCTGGTTCGACAAAAACCAGGAGTGATAAATGTTGTATTAGCACTTACCTTTGTAGAGCACTTGGAGATCTGTGGATAAAAAAAGCGCTGTGTAAGTACTTCTGCAATGATATGCTGCTGCCTTTTCTGTCTCCATGTGCAGAAAAGAACAAGAGCAAAGAACAAAAAGAGAAGCAGGTAAGAACGATTAATAAATATGCAGCCTACAATGGCCTCTCTCCCTAGATAAATGTAATAGTGACAATGAATGCAGAGGAGGAGAGGGGCCAGCATATGGCAGAAATGAAAGTGTAGACAATGCCAGTATTATATCCACAGATCCTTGTCTCCATGGACTTCAGTCACCTCCGTGTGCTTGAAGCTGGTCAGAAGAATCCCCAGCAGAGGTATCTGACTACATGCCCTTAACATAGGATCACTCTGCCTGCTTTAAACATGAATTAAAAGGAGGGAGGAAGAGCCTCAGGGTTCAACGTCAACAAGATCTAAACTACTTGACATTCTCTCTCGTTCTGAAATGCCAGCTCTTAAATTATCAAGGCTTTTTTCTTTCCTTTTTTCCCCCCAAGAGCTCTGTAGTTCCCCATGTAACAGTGTGCAAACATTTTATCAGCAAATACCAAGGGGGTGGGGTGGGGTGTGTGTGTGTGTGAAAAATCGGCTATCTAGAACTGATAAAGCAATTTGGCACAGACACAGCAGCTATCACTTTTAAATGGCTATGGGCTTTCCGAGGTTTAACAAGTTGCAGGGATAAAATTCTGGGGACTGACTGACTGCACTGAGGGTGAACGGGAAGCTGTGCTCGCTCACCCTGTGACATTCCTACTTGCTCCGCTGCCCGTGTTACTGGGACTGTGCCCTAATGAAAGGGGTTATGCTGCCCTGCCGTATAGCAACAGCCCGTGACACTGTGCTAACAGCGTGCTTGGGACCATTACTTAAGTGATAATCTCACCGCTCCTTTGTTTTATGAGGCAATAATCTGATTCCCATGTGCATAAAATGAGGCCAAAGGGTAAATAGTTTGTTATAATGAGGGAACAACATTAAGACTGATGAAAACTAGAGGTCAGTGTTATTATTTCTGTTATGACACCCATTCATTTAATAATCCTTCTGTTCATATCCTAACAGCAGGAATCCATGTCCTGGCTTTTCAACGCAGTATCTGTCCCCTAATAAAGGCAGATATTATCCTGCTGTCTCTCGTATCTAACTCAGCTCGCTCTCGATGTGGTTCCTCATTACAATCACATCTGAGAGACTCCCAACATGGTGAAGGACTACTGGAGAAGGACCAGAGACACTAAAGAGGCATTATCTGCATGGCCTCGAGGTATCAGTGGCAGGCTGGGGAACTCATCACAGGTTTTCTGTTTCACAATGAGCTTCCCACTTAGAAGATTCTCCTTTGCTGCTGCATCTTCCCCTCCCCCACAAAGTATCTACTCTCTACTGACAGTTTACCATTCCCAGCTGGGAAGATATTCCCAGTATGTGCTATTATATCAGCTAAGCATTTCTATAGTTTTTTTTTGGTGGTTTTTTTTTTTTTTNNNTTTTTTTTTTTTTTTTTTTTTTTTTTTTTTTTAAGAGAGAACAGTAGCATACTTGGTCTACTTAGAGTGGATCTGAACATAGCAACATTACTTAGTGTTATTAATCACAGAATAGAATAAGTAGTCAGGCTTTCTGAATGGGAAAAGTTTCCATATGTATGAAACATATAAAATGGTATGTATAATTTTGTAAACCATCTAAATAAATAAAATATTTTTACACAGACCCTTAATATAATATACAATCTGCAGGCATCCTGGATCCACCCATCTTATTCTTGTCACCTAACCTCTGGTTAGGTAAATTCCTTCTTCATCTTACTACTGGCACGTATTCTTCTGCCTGTTGAATATCTATCTATCTATCTATCTATCTATCTATCTATCTATCTATCATTATTATTACAATTGCTATCATCATTATTATTATTACTTATGATGCTGTGCTGTCTAGCAGAGGCAATATACTGGAGTAATTACATGGAACAGTACAGATTTTTTTTTTTTTTTTCTCATCAGCTATGGGCAAGAACATTATTATAAAAACAGATGGGTGATAGAAAACACCAGTAGATTAATAGGGGCCTTATTGTATGTTTTCTACCTCATTTAATGTACACTATTCTGTATTAATGCCACAGAAAGAAAAAAGATTCTTACTGAATTAATAGTGAGAAAATTTGACTTACAGTTCCAGTGAAATCAGCAGAAGTAGAGTTGGCTCTAATGGTTCACATCCAAGATCTTTAAGCACATTTTTTTCAGGTAGTCCTAAAGGCCAAGTTTTCAAGAGGTTTAATGAAACAGAGAGGCAGGTAAGACAGAAAAAAAGAGATCATTTTAGAAAAGTACATCTTTATTATAGGAGCTAAATTAAAGCTCTTAGGATTAATTCCTTTCAGGTCTTCTAGAATATTGTCTCTTGATTTTGGGGGAAATAGGGAAGTTGAAAAACAAAATTATTTGCCACTGGTATGGTGAAACTAAATTTTATGATGGAAGTCAACAGTCTCCTGGTTGTGGAAAAGATATTGTATCTACAGAATAATTCAAATCTTGGCAAAATATAACTTATTGGGTGGTTTATTTAAAAAAATAAAAATTCCTACAGAGTGCAGAGTTTGAACCAATATAGATGGGCTTCCCTGGTGTGCAGCCAGATCAATGCCAAAGTAACTGAAGTCCATTTTATTGACCAAATGTGGATATCAGACAACAGCATAATGACTGACTGAATATCAGTGAATCTGATAAAACTTCTACTCAACTCCTGGAGACTCCCTTTCAGTTCAATGGTCTTTGGACTGGGCTTTGTATTAACTATTTGTCACAGACAATAATGGAAACCTCCAGATTATTTGTTTCATTTGCTAAGCAAATGAAGACATTTTTTAAGCAAAAATCGAAAGCATAATTTTTGGGTTAAGAAAATAAAGAAAATCTGTTTTCCATGCCTATTGGTAGGAAAGAATTTAGCAATGGAAATTTTCACCCCCCAAAAGTAAATTAATTTCTTGCCTTCTAATATCATTACTAAAGAGCAAAGTTATAACTAAAGTAGAAATCTTCTGCATGGTAGAAGCACCCTCCACTCCTCCCTAGATGACAAAAACACCAATTCATTCTTTCCCAGTTGGCAATATCCGTTAGTACCAGAATCCATTCCTTTGATTTACTGATGCACAGAAGTTAAGGTGAAAAGGGACCATTAGATATTTGGCATAGCCTTCTGTGCATCACAGACCATTAAATTCCTTGCACTTATGTCTGTAATGAAGCCAATAATCTGCATTTGGCATAGGCACAGCCTGATTTGAAGATGCCATGAGACGGAGAAGGACTTGTTCCTTTTGGTCGTGTGTTCCAATGGTTGATCACCTTCATTAAAACAAAAACAAAAAACCAAAAACCAACCAAAACAAAAACCCCACAACTAAACAAAACCCTTACTTATTTGATTTGAACTTGCCTGGCATTAATTTCCAGCCATTAGTCCTTACTACAATCTTCTCCACTAGGCTGGGGAGCACTTCTCTTTTCTGCCTACAACAAAGGCACTTTGTGCTATAATTCAGAGCCTTCAATATGCTTTACAACGAGCTAAAGCACTAAGCCCTTGCATCTCTTGCTGCAAAGATTTCTCTCCTTTTGGATTTGTTTCAAATACCCTTTAAACCCAAGGACGCCAAAACCAGATGTTGTATTCCAATATAACTTGCCCCAGTGTTCTACCCAGAAAATCACTTCCTTAATCCTACACAGTAATCATCAGTTTAGAACTCCCAGAGTAAGATTGCTCATGTTTTATCACACAATTGCTTTTGGAGTCCATGTTGAATTGCTTTTCTGCTATAATCATTTTCAGGTCCATTCTTCTACAGGATGAAGTCTATAACTTTGGCTTGATTCCATCCTGCTAAATGAATTGCTTTACATTTCACTGCATAAACCCACATTTTGTCAGAATGATCCAGGATTGCTAAGCTCTTGGTCAGTTTATATGAGGGGTCTGTACTAATAATTGTCTTTATGTCATCTGCAAATTTTATTAGCAGTGATTTTCTATTAATTACCAGGACATTATTTTAGAGATGTTGAATGCCCTGGATCCTAATGTTGATGCTTACAGAAGCCTGATAGAAGCCCCTCAATATCATCTTATGCAGTGGTTATTACTTTTTGAACTCTTAGTAGTGTGTTTCCCAGTCCACCGTAGGCCAACTCTGTGGAAATTGTATCATGTCAAATTTAAACAAAATGACATGAAGCAATATGTCAAACATATCAGCTGGTTAAAATAACTGCATAGCTATAACACATTCAGTTTGCTTGACCTGTTTTCCACAATGTCTGTTGATTTGCAATTATTATACTTTGGCTCTCCAATTTGTTATTAATTGAGCCTTGTAACATAATTTTCTTTTTTTGGTTTTTTTTTTTTTTTTTGCCTCTCTCATTGAAACCAGCCCAACCAGTCTGTACATCATGAACCTTGGGGTGGCATTTGCTATTGACCAACACAACAGCTATGCACTTTATTGTCTAATATATATACAAACTTAACACAGGGCAAATCTCATATAGGAAATATATTAATAAAACTTCTATAAAAGTCAGCTTTGTAGCAATTGAACTCACACGTGCTCCTGAAGATCAGGCACAGGTCACCATAAAATACCTGAGGACACAAGGTATTGTTACAAATGTCTGGGGAGCCAGCCAGGAGTGTGGGTTGTGTGGTCTTGAGATGCTTGGAGTTGCTAGCACAGGCCCAAGCTGCAAAACTGGGACAGACTGTCCTGCATCACACCAGGACCCCTTCCAGCATCTGAAGCAGGCAGGACCATGGGAGCATTCAGGGAGCTCTCTCTTCCCAATGACAAGAAGTTTTCTTCAGCTCCTCTCAATAAATGTTTGGGTGGGTTTTTCTGCCTCTGTACTGCTTGACACGGATGTGTAAGTACTGGCTGGCACTTTTCACAAGGGTTAGTGTGGTGTTTGTTCTCTCTCTCTCACTCTTTTGCATTCACCCCAGAAATAAATGACACAAAAATTAGCATTAAAAATAACAAAGTGCCTGAAGATATTAATGCCTTTATTAAACTGTATACACATCATGAGACATATGAGCAGTACTCACAGGCAACTGATGGTATCTTTTGTCCTGCCACATCTACAAGTCATTGCAATTCTGAGTCTCAATTTCCCCAGTTTGAATGTACCCAATAAAAAACCATTAACACCTGGTGTATTTTTATTCTGTGTTTGGGAACAAAAAAGTAGTGATAAAAATAGAAGCTCCCCAGTAGAAAAAAAAACCAAAAAAACCCACACTAATGGTATTTAACATTCTGAATAAAACCAGAATTTGTTGTAAGTCTACAGGTATAGGTAGCTGATGTACCAAGTGTACATTATGAACCTCCCTAAGCTCAGTCAAGGTTTTCCTGGTTTAGCTGGATAGATAAAAGCTTACTTTTTTTCTTATTACTTGTATTTATTCAACAATGAGTATCCTATTAAAACTACCTGGATCAGGACTCAGACTTGCTGGCAGTGCCACTGGTGGAGAAGCTCTAACTTGAAATTAGGCCTGAAGTGTTGTGATAGGAACTCAGCAAAAAGGTGGAGGGTGTGTGGTAGCAGAACTGTTGCAAAATACTACATGTAGCTCCACAGATGAAGAAAAAGAAAGCCCAGTGGTTCAGTCCAGGGGATTAGGAAACTATGTGTCCAATGATGAAGGGCCGTGTTTTACAGTCAAATGACACAAATGACAGTGTATGATCCAGACGATAAAGAACAGAAGAGGAAATACTGAAAGACAATACTATAGTCATCAGCCTCTCTACTGGAGGTGCTGTGAGCCTGTTTCTCCACTGCCAATCTTGTTTGAATTAGACAATACAGCTTTTTGTACTTTTAAAGAAAATAAAAGCAACAATATGGTATTGCAAGGTCAGCTGCAGTCATATGTTATCAGTGGTTATCTGGAAACACATGAAACGACAATCTCTTTTCTCACACCACCTCAGTGCTGCCTTCTTGTGCAAAAATGGCTTGCACATGAGGAGCTGATAGGGTTTATTTTTCTTCCCACCAGTGCAATTCTTTCATGACTTTTGCAGCCTTATGTCTTGAGAGTAGCTCCTGCAAAGTTGGCCCATTCCCACGAACAGTTCTGAAGACAATGGAAGCGGATGTGTCACTGTGGAAAGCGCCATCCCTGCACCTTCTGAAGGTTTTAAAGGAGGTGTTGGACCACCAGTTCAGAGGTCAGAGAAAGGAGTGGTGATGGCCTTCTCCAGTTTCTTTTTTGACTTGTCCAACACACAGAGCAAGATGACAGCAAGAACATCTACCAGGCAAGATGTGCATTAGATCTGTCTAGTGTTGGTCCTAATACAGGTTGTCTCCAAACAGCAGAAATACCCTCCTGCCTCTGTTTCTCTGCCTCTGTGGGAATCAATACTTTGTAGCAGATTAAAAAAAAAGTTTTAAGGCAGGATAGTCACTCTCCTTTGATGGGTGGTACATGGAGCCTTGCAGGTGTGAGAGCTGCAGCTCCTGCTGAGCTGCATTTGTCCCCAGATGTGAGGCAGGCAGCAGGTGCTGGTGCTGCTGGCGTGGGCAGCCCATGGTTTCTGTAGGTGTGCAGCCTGTGCAGGGACTGCTGCCACAAATTCTTTTCATAGGAGGGACAGGAAATGGTGTTTCTGCAGCGCAGTGGAAAGCAAACCATTCACTGCTGTCAGGGCTTCATCTTCTCACAAATAAGATCTTTGTTTAGAAATGTGGCTTTGCAGTTCTGTGAGAACTGACAGAGTTCCACTTCCAGGAAAATATAAATGATTAACCATAAATAAGTAAAGAAGGATGAGACCTTTGTGGTGTCTGCTGAGAGACAGCAGTTATTTTGTCATAGCTGACAAAAATCCCAAGCCTGTAGCCTGTAAATGCTTAGTTCAAACTTACACTTACCCAAAATCAAGGCACATGTCACATAGTTACTCTCCAAATTTATCCAGAAATTTTCTTCCCTCCCTTCAATACATAACCCTGGGGACTCTTACCCCGAACCTCCCCTGGCCCCTGCAGCAGACCAAGGGGTAAGGACTCAGATTTGCCCATATTCAGTGAAAATAGGCTGCAAAGTTTATTAATTTTTCCAAGGTAGGAATTAGTATCTGTTCTTCCTCCTTATTCCTCCTCCACCAGCACCAGCTGCTACAATGTGTATTGCCCTATAAAACACTTTTTGTTGGATTCTGGTGCCCTCAGGTGCCCTTCTCCTCCCCCATCCTCCCAGATGAACACCTGTGAGAGGCAGATGGTACAGCTAATCCAAAATATATTTCTTGAGTCCATGTAGAGAAGCTGCCAAGCTGCTGATTTTTTGGCACCATGCCTTGTGGCATCCATGGCTGGTGAGAGACGCAGATGCTGCCTGAAAATAGCTGAAGAGGAAATTCTCCCAGTGTCTCTGGAGGTCCAGGAAAGGCTGCTGCTGCTGCTGCTGCTGCTGCAGGGTTCATGGGCAGATGTCCCACCTGAGTCCTTGCTGGGAATGCCTTGTGAGCAGAGCTTCTTCTCTCATGTCTTAATCATCCCTTCCTCCAACGCCACTCCAATGGTCTCCATGGGCACTGCCTTTCCTTCTCACACTGAATGATGAGAGGCCATTTCTGGCTGGACATGGCCTGGCAAAAGAGGGAAATATGTTTGCATAAAGCTGGGAGCTGTTGTTGAGAGCTGTTGTTTCTGCCTGCAGACTTTGTGTCCATGCACACTAGAGACTCCAGCAACAGACATCTCTGTTCATTTGTTTTCAGAAATGATGGAACATATTTTTGTCTGCTGGGGGTATATAATACCCTCTTAACCACTGAGCTTTTTCAGAGTGGTTGCACAGGTAAGAGAGGGCAATGCCTCAGCAGCCAGCACCCCCACTCTCTGAGCTGCAGTGACAGGGTCCCTGGGACCAGCCACCACCACCACTAGTGGTTCAGCTCCCTCCTGGCAGGAGGAGTGTTTTTCCAACATATGATTGTGCCTGGGAAGAAGCCTGGTTCCAAAATCAAGAAATGAACTCTATGGTAGGATTCATGCCCAGGCACAGCCACAGTATCTCCCCTGACATTCATCAGGGCCTATCACAATTAAAGCTGGAGGCCAGCAGTCATCAGGAAAAGGAGCTGAGACCGGTGCACCAGTACATAAGGCCAATAAAAAATATCAAAGAGTCAAGATACTGTGCTTTTCCTATTATGTGGGGCTTCAGGGCAACACAAGTCCTTGCACTACCTGACTGGTTCTGAAAGGCACGTGCTTATTGCCCAGGATCTGCCAAATGCTTTTTGGGCAGGAAGGAGAGCATCCTGAAGGGGATAATGGTCATTGGCAGACTAAAAGTAAGGAAAGGAACAATTAAGATAAAAAAGGAGTGTCAGTGTTGGAAAGTGTGCAGTTTGCCCCAGTATATTTTGAGAAACTGGAAAAAAATGATGATTTTCTTTTCACTATTTATTCTTCCCAAATTCTATAGCCTTAAGACCTGAAACTCAGGGTCTAAGTTCCTTCATTTCCAGTATTCAGTTCTTTTATGGACATTTTGCAGAAAAATACCTCTTGCTCCTTGCTCCTTCTTCCTTCTCTGCCAAAACCAGAGCACTACACCCAGCTCCTTAAAAACACAGGGATACCTAACTCCACTGGGATCAAATAGGCTTAACCTGATTTAGATGCCTAAATACCTTTGAGGATCTAGGTATTAATCAGCTCATTTAATGAGCTCCTGTAGTCAAAATGCACAAACAAGATCTTAAAGCTAGTGGGTCTGAGACCCAGTGCAGAACAGGCTCTCCAAACCCTGAAACCAAGGCAAAGGGTCAGGGAAAGTCTCAAAGAGTAGTGCTGAGGTGGATGCAGGTATCCCACTTCTGAAGAAGAAACACTGTCTGCACTGGGTGATGCAGTAATGATCAAAAAAGAGCAGTATCTCCAGCAGACCTGCTTCTGTGTTCCCTGTAAGGCAGCCCCTCCTGTTTATGTCTTCAGAAGGAACCTGATTTCTTGTGGAAGAGCAGGTGATCCAGGAGCAGGAAGGCACCGTGGAGAATTGCAGCTGTGCCAACACAGTTTTGGGAAAATCCTTCTTCCCATTAAAGGACAAAAGTAACAAATCAACATCAGCCACAAGCAACTTAATATAGAGGCTTGAAGGAAGTCACAGATGTGGCTGCTTTTGCTGCCTTACCACAGAATGGAAAAGAAGCTCACTCTTAAAAATAATAATGCTAATCTCATTACCACAGAGCTTGCACACTAAGCCCACTCTACTACAGAATATAACTCTGCCAAGTACTCTATGAACAGAAAACAAAATTAAAAAGAAAAAAAGGTGCCTTTTGGCTGGAGAAGTTTAGATGCCGATAAGAGCAACAGGAGGCAGTATTGCTGCTGCAGCAGCTCAAACATAAACAAGTCTGGGCTGTGGGTTTTGGTAAAGTGTCATAAGAAGAGGCAGGAAGAAATTTTAATGGGAAAACTACTTGCTTTTTTGGTAATTTATAGGCAGCCTGTGGGTATGAAAATGTAGATGATGAGGGCTAAATGGTGCTATGCTATGAACTGTGGCAATGCCAACCCCAAGGCTCAGTGAGGACTCTGCTCTCCTGAGCAGATGCCAGCTGAGCACGAGGGCATGGACATGCATGGTAGCACCCAGCCTCTCCAGGAAATCACTTATCTGCTGCCTTGCTCAGGAGGTCTGACACAGCCATACACCCATCATTCATGCTTGGGTTGCTTTGTTGAAATGCAAACAGGTGTTATAAAAATATGAGAGAGTCCTCTATGTCTTTCATGGAGGATCTTGACTTTGGTCATATAAGAAATTAGAATTTTATATTATTTTATATTTTTCAACATTTCACTGCCTCTGGATTGGCTGACAGATCTCAGGAGCCTTTTCTAACAGTCATATCAGACTGGAGAACCATGACTTAAAATAGTTCTGCGCAATGATAACAATTTTCACTGTGAGTTCATCTAGGAAAAGCCATTTCTTGGTATTATTACATAGAAGGGTACACTGATACTAAGTTATGTGTGTGACCTTGGAAAATGAAGAGGTAATTTAACATCTAATTCAGGAGCTGATTTCCACAATAATCAAGGCAGGTGATAGTAAGAGTTCATAGTAATAGTTATCCATGGTGAGTCAAGCTCCTGGATTTACTTTCTCAAAGAAATGTTGAATGAGCTGGAGATATGAATGGAAGCAAAGAATTGGCTCCACAGCTGGCAGAGATATCTGGTGCTTCACTGTGTTCTTCAGGCAACACTGGGGTGCAGAAACTGTTTTACAAGGATTGCAGCATTACCTGAGGCAACAGAGAGCCCTTCTATCTAACCACAGCACAGCCCTTCAGCATTGCCTGCAGCACCTGGATGCTTCACTGTGACCCAGTACAGGGCACAGCTCACCTGCTGCAGTGTTTATCAGGTAGCAGTGGGTCTTGGTACTGTAGCAGTGTCTGCAGGATACATCAGATGGGGCAGAGGGAGCTGGGATAACCACAGCTTGAGTAATGGCAGTTCTTGGAGGAGCTGACACTTCTGTTTTATTCAAGTGGCAGTTGCCAGGCCTAGGGCTATGTTGGGTTTTGGCAGCAGGCCTCCTTCAAGGCAGCTGTTTTAGAAATCCCTGCATATTTCATAGATTGCTCCCCATTCAAGTGAGCAGAAGAGCCTACTTCAGCCCTTCTCTTGCTCTAAATGGTGTGAGAATGCTTAGACAAACAGATCTGGAAAAGAGTAAATGGCAGCATGCACCTTTCCCTGGCTACACCTGATCATACTCCAGGCTACCGCTCTGTGTAAAAGACCTACTCATTTCGAGGCTTCTAGCCCAACCCTCAGACCTTCTGACACAGCAGCTTGGATGAGAACCACCTATTCCTCCAGCCAAATTCTTTCTGGACAGCCTGATCCCCTGCTTGCTGGGGTGGCAGGATTTCTCAAGTTAGGAAGGTACCTGAAGACCAGTTCAGCTCTTTTACAAATTCTGCGAAGTATTGGTGAAGGAGCAATGCTGAACTCTTGAAATTAAGAAGAGCTGAGGACTAAGCCTGAAGAGACATCTTAAGAGTGCAGATATCTTAAAAACATGTCTTGTCTGCATTTTCAGGAAAATATCCTCCTTTTAAGATCATCCTCCATGGTTTCTTTTTCATTCTAGCAGTGCTCAGGGTGTTAGATAAATGTCACAGCACTTCCAGTGAAAAGAGGCATTAGTGCAAATCGTAATCAGGCCTGAGGATTCAAATCCTCCCTCCAGGTACATCACTGTGACCCTGGCTCCAAGGGGGGGCACTGCTTCAAGCATAAAATGGAGAGTTCTCTGAGGTCAAGATGGATTAGAAATTCAACTCAAGCCCCCCACAGCTGCACTGTAACCAGTATGGGAATCCCTGCATACATATTCAACTTTTAGGTTAGCTTTCACTGTAATTAATTTCCTTTTATAATCTCCATTTCATGTGGACCAGCAACAGATTCTGAGCTGATGTAGATCTGCATTGATCTATTGCCATTAAGTGAGTGGCACTGTTTTATAGCTGTTGAGGGGATGGCCCCTGGCTATTAATTTTGCCTTTCTCCTCTCTCTTGACAGGAATAATCTCTTTTAGAATTTGAGACTAAATAAAAAATCACCCCTTGGATAGCTGAATCCTGTAATTCCCTCCTGGCCTCCACTTCTGCTTGCTGCCAGTGGAAATGAAGAGTGCTGAGCACCTGGCAGGATCAGGCCCTCGGGTGGCTCAGTGGCTGTGCCAGCCCTCTAATTCTGGGGTAATGATAATAACCGGGCTTGCACCGAGTGTTGACACATATTTATTAATTGCAAGGTGCGGCTGGCTCTGCACTTTGCTAAGACAAACACTCGCAGAACAATGTGCACAGAGGATGCTGGAAGCCATCCAGCCATGTGTCAGCAGCAGCTGAGAGGGGAGGAAATTGCTAACTGTCCCACACAAGGAGGCAGGGCACTCAAAATCCGTCTGGAGATGGAACCCTTTTCTCGGGTTCAGCTTTCCTTTTGGAAAAACCTTTCCTGTTCCACCACAAAGCCCCTGACCTCGCCGTGGCCCCAGCAGCTTGTGACACAAGACCAAGATGACACAATTGGAGCCAGGCTTCGTGCCAGGGCTGGCAGTGATTTAGTGACGTTCCTAGAGAGCACGGGGAGGAAGGTCCTGGCCCACAAGCTGAAGGTTATTTGAGCAGAGTCATATATTTAAGGTAGGAATAACATGAATCCCAGAGGGTAGGAAGGGAAGGGAGCTTGCCTGCCTGCTTGCCTGCCTGTGGAGTGGCTTATCCTACAGAGATAAACTGCTGCATGCTCAAGGGAGAAACCAGCAATGAGACTGGGACAGAGAAGAACTCTCATTCTTACTTTTAGTACTAAAATAATAAGTAACAAGTGACTACACTGAATTTATTTGCCACCCTGTAAATGGGGCCTAGTGACTCACTCCTTTTAGTGCTTTCTTTTATCAGTGATGAAGTTATTCTCTCTTGTGAGCAACTACTTTCCTTCCTTTTCCATCAGCCTGAGGATTTACATAGCAATACCAGATAAGCAAAGGCAGTGCAAGACAGCTCACTGAGTTTATACCTCAGCTTTGGTTGAGTTATGCCTGGCAAAACTGCAGCTAGCTTGAATGTGTCTGTGGACTCTTCCTCACTGTGCTTCTGCCTGCTTTCCCACACAGCTGAGAGCACTTTGAAGCTGTGCTTACTCATGTCACTTAGAGCAATTTTCAAAGTCCACTTAACTTATCTGCCTTGTCATAGCCGTGACCAGCCTGGCACTGATCTGGATGTTCAAGAAATATCAGCCAGTTACTCACAGTTCTCTGAATCAGCGAAGAGAAGAAATTTCCTTTCTCGTTCTAAGTAGTTTCTATATGTCTAGAGACATGTTACAGAAACAGAAACTATACCTGATAAAGTGCCAGCATTAATCCATTTGATGTATTTAAGTGCGGCTGTTTAACAGCAACATATCAAGTTAATGTGATACTGATGGAATAAGAAATGGCATCAGAGGGTTTCAAAAGATTTCTTATCACAAGGAAAAAAAAAGGATTTTGACTTCCCATTTCATTTCTCAGTGAATGAGAACACCTTTGCTATTTACATTATTTACTGTTTACCGTAGTAGAGTCACTACTGAAAATCAAAGTGATTTGCAGAGCCCTGCCAGTTCTTTTTATATCTCCTTTGCTGACTCAATAAACAACTGACACTCCAGTATTGTAACTAAGAGTACTGATTCTGCCCTCATTGAAAACATCTTTCTAAGAGAAAGGAATTGTTCTTCTTCTGCTTAAAAATGTGATTTGTCTGGCGAAGCATTTGTAAAAGCTTTTTCCCCCCAATGTTGCTGTGGCAATTGTAAGCAGTTAGGCATGTACAGTAACTTGAGAAGCTCTGTGAAGTCTTCTGATATGCAAATACACTGCTGTATACATGGCAAAGAAGAGTTTTGGGCACATTTACATGAAACAGAGTTGCAATAACAAACCATTCCCTTATATGCCACTTTGAAACAAAACTTGATCCTGAAAAATGATGCAAAGTAAATATTCCAAAAAACCTGTGGTGGTAAGGAAATGGTTCTGAGCTGAGACCAGTTCTGCCCCAGGCTAGTTCTGCTTCTCCTGATGCAGTCTTCTTTAAATAAAATAGAGCAGGACTGAAGCCAAGGAGCCTGAGCTAGGTGCAGCAAGGGAAGATACTCTGGTAGCATCTGGCAAGGACAGGGCCTTTCAGGTCTCACCCATCACTCGGCAGAATCAAACTGGATGGATGTCCCAAAGGGAGAAGGTGGCCTTCCAGTCTGCAGAAGGCACACTGCATCTAGTCCATATCTGCCCTTACATACAAATTCAGGCAGGGATGAGAAAATGGGAGACCGGAAAGAACACAAGAGCACCATGGTGTTCTTGGATGGCAGCCATAGGCGAGTCTTCCAGGTAAGTATGGAACACAAAGGAATTTATGTGCACATAAATCATAGGAGCTGAGGATGGGAAAGGCCACTGGAGGACTAGTCAATGCAGGCCTGTTTTCTACAGGGAATTTCCCAATTGACAGTTTTAAGAATTTCAAACAACAGGGCTTTAACTTTCCTTTGGAAGCAATTCAAGGTGGTTAAGGACCTATCTGAACTTTTCATTATCTCTGTGTGTTTCATGAGACTAACATTGTATAGATTCCTAGCAGCTCTCCTGCAGGCTTTTAGATTCAGATTCCTTTTTTGCTGTTTATTCCAGGTTAATTCTATGATGAAGCAAACCCAGAAGTGGAGGTAGTCACTTCAGGTTTGCCTACACTGTGGGTTTCCCCATATTTCCTCTCAGGTGAACTGAGTCAACAGGAAGCGGTGTTGTGGAGAGGTCCCTGGGTGAACAACCCGGGTTACAGTAAACTGGGGAAATGTATTAAAATATTGGAACAAGAAAGCCTGCATGTAGCATTGTTGTGGGGTGGCTGCAATGTGTTGCGGTTATCCTCTAACATAAAGTAGTCTTTGCAGCAGGTCCCTAAGATTTGAGCCACTTCCACAAATTGCTCCTAGAAGCTCGGCTGAGTTTCACTAAGGCAGATCACATCTTTAAAAGACTTTGCTGGTCTGCACTAGACAGGCTGTTCATCATAAGCTACTCCACAATAGATTCCCAAAGAAAAAAGAAAGGGCACGCAGAAAGATTGAGGAAACCACCTCTGCCCCTTACATCTGAGAGTAAGACTTTTAGAACAGGAACAGAGACCTGCCTGTACTTAAATTCCACTTTCTGTTCTCTGTAGAAATGAATAGAGTTGGCATTTTGCAATGACTGTGAGGAATTTTAGTGGTTAATTATATCCTCTGTTTCTTGCCTTGCTATTTCTATGCACATTCACACAAGTCCTAAAAGGAGTTTACTGTTCAAGTGCCTAGGCTCTGGGCCAGGAGCAGTGCCTAGATAGAATACTGTGAAACATCTCCTCATGTGCTGTGATAAAATGCTTGGGGACATACTATAAAGAGCTATGAGTGTGCCTGCAAAGTCATGAAACGTTATGTCATTGGTCCTGCAAGCGCTGCAAGGTTGTGATCTCAGAGCAGGCTCTCAGCCAGAGTGGGAGAGTAACAAATCTAGACAGCATGAAGCATTCAAGGACTTGCATCATTAGATGGTTGTACATTTCAACTGGCTGGGCCCAGGGTGGGACAGAGGTGGTTGGCCAAAATGTGCAGGTTGGTGCAGTGGGAGAAGTGGAGGAGTAACATAGTAACGTAGTGGGTGAGAAGAAAGAAATGGTGAAAAGCAGGTGACAGAAATGGTGGCATAGTGGCAGGACAGGGGGAGGCCAACAGAAGATTCCCAAGGCAGTGATGTACTTAACCATTTCTTCTTGCCCTGGGTTGGTCACTTGATATTGATGTGTGAAGGGGAAGACAGTGGTGTGCCACTGTTGAGCCATTGTTGTGTGCAAGGTGAGAGTCAGGAAGTGGGGGAGGAAGGGAATTTGGGGTGTGAGAGTTAAGCCATGGCTGGAGGAAGAGGGCTTGTGTTAGCCTATGGTTTGTTTGAATTGATCACCACTCTTCATCTTTGCCTTTCACATCAGTCTCACCACCATTTAAATTAAAATGCTACTGAAATGTAAAGAAGGACAGACACTTTCTACTGAGGTCCCTGACCCTGGACTGACAGTCTGCACATCCATGCTTGTGCACAAAGTGCCCTCTCCACACATCTCTTCCTCCTGTGTTATGGGGAGATCCTTGCTTACAAGCAGGGATGCCCTTGTGCCCCAGCCATTGAGGCTGTTCCAAACCCTGGCCAGGTGAAGGGAGAAGGGCAATAGAGTTAGCTAAGACAGAAAGCAGTAAACACATTCAGTGCTGAAATGGAAGAAAGGACTTACCTCCAAGCTTTCCTCAATTATACTACTGTAGTATGCTACAATTCCTTGGCTAGGTCTCACCAGATACCCTGCCAGTCCCCAAGTATTCAGTAGCCTTGACTAACCTGAAGCAATCATAGTATAATATAGTTTAGTAGGAATGATCCATGACAAAGCCCCCTCTCACCCATCAGAATTTGGCAGGTAGCACAAACCCTGCCAGAATCTGACTCCTTTCTTTACAAAGCACTTCACCTCCAAGCTCCTGATTGAGAGTTACAAGGTGCCCTGACATGTTCCTGCTCCAACAGTCCATTACCTGTGTCTTTCCACAATGATTGCTGTATTGCAGTATTTCTTCAGGGTTTCCTGGCTCTCCCTGGGAGACAAGGAGATGCAGGATCAGCAGTGGGGCGGTGCATTAGGCAGCGCAGCCATGTCCACAGCGGAGCTTTGCTGCTGATTCCAGCAGATTGCAGTCATGAGAGAACTGCACTTGAGTGCAAGCCGGCACTGAAACACAGGCTTGGCCATCTGGCCAACGTGATTGCAAATGGATGTGCAGGTACTGATCCACTTTGGCATGACACAAAAGAGAGTGAGAGGGCAACTGGAGGCCAGTCAAACCAGCTGAGAAGCGTTAATCTTCACTCCCAGCGTGTTATTAGTGAGCAGAGCACAGGCTCCAGTGTTCATACCCCCTGGAAACTGCACTGTGGGGGTGCATGGAATTTCAGTGAGGATAGAGCAGGGCTTGCTGGGAGTCTTGTGCCAACAGACTCTGATAGCAATAGCAAGTGTGGGAGATAGGAAGCATGCTCTTAATTTCTGTGGGTTTCCTGAGACAAGATCCTTCCTTCCTCTTGGCTTTTTGCCCTCCTCCCTGGTACTGGGTCATAGTGACTCCTTTGGAGCAAGTTCTGTCCCTTCAAACGGCTTGAAGGTCTCGTTTGGATAACTTCATCTGCACACTAGGAAGTTCAAATATTCACAGGGAGGCCTTTCCTTGCTTAACTGTCAACCTGTACTAACCCCTCTATCTGTGCATCTGTATCACAGTGGCAGAGAAATATGTGACAGGAAGGGGTTAACTTGTTGGGGGGCGGTTTGCAGGCAGAAGGGAGGAGCAGGGTAGTATTTCTGTATTAACATGCAGCTGGTTAATGCAGCTGAATAGCCCTGGCTCAGCTGTTACCTTTCTCAAAGCCAATGGCAAATGATGAAAAACCGTGGTAATATCTATTAAAAGTTTGTGGAAGGGGCCTGCTCAGTGGGAGCTTTTCTATCTCACATACAAGTGATGATTTAGAACAGAGAAAGATCCCCTCGAGGGGATTTTGTGAACCATGCAATGCTAATTAACTCCATTGTTGTATTTTGTTTTGAACATAAGAGTCCCTCTGGGATTGCAGCACTTTTTCCTACTGCAATAGATTTCCATTTTGCACCACTGTATAAAATCTCCTCCACATCCCATCAGCAAAAGGGATTAACAATAGGGAGAAGCATATGTGCATAGTTTTATGGGGTTCTAGGGAGGAATGTCTCTCCCTTCACCTCCCAGATGCATTCTCAATGGGGGTCATTTTGTACATCCTTGCTTTCGCTGTTTCTTTAACCTTGAATTAAGAACAAGTGTACATCAGACCCTGGGTAGCATCTCCCTTTGATCTTTAGCATATTCAAACCACTTCCTAACATGCTGTGCTAGAGTCTGTTTTAGTGGTTGAGCTGTTTGGGCAGAAATTCAAAAGTTAAAAAAATAAAAAACCCAGCCCCACCAAAAAAAAATTAACAGAAGCCATCAACACCAAGAGGGGAAACATTGATGAACGAGTGATTTGCTCATATACAGCACATTCCGAAAGAAAAGCAAGAGAATAAAAGCTCTCATTTGTTTGAAGCCCTTACTGGCTTGTGCCAACAATCTTCAGAAGATATTTGACTCCCTCTGTGCTGGATCAGCTTTTTATTTTCTGGACTTGTGGTGTCCCACTTCAGTTTTCCCCAACTCCTTCAGTTTTCCTCCCAACTTCCTCTTCTCTCTGCTCACTCCTTTTGTATTGAACAAAGTGGATCCTGACTGGCCCTGGTGCTCTGGTTATTAAAATTTAGCAGCAACTTCAGTGAAGTCAGAACAATGACAAGAATAAGATCTTTCAAGTGAATCAAACAGCTTCTTAATTTTTCAACTTCAGTCTCTGACCTCATTCCACTCTGAGAAAGCCCAGACCTTTATAGGGTGTCTTGGATATTCTCTTCTCTCCACTGCCTTAAGGTTCAGCTCTGTACAGCCCAAAATTTACAGAGTGTTGATTGCTGCTGTAAGCAATTCTGTTGTTTCATGGTAAGAAATACTTGCAAACTGTCCCAAGGGAGTGGCTATTAGTATACTGGAATCTTGCTTATGTCTTCTGGATCGTACTGGAACTATGCTGGGAGCTACCTGCCACCAGCTGTAATGGAAATTTTGCATGGATTTGACTAAGAGAAGCAGAGATTTGCAAGTAAGGGACATTTTTGTGCACTTACAACACTGTACATTCTTAAGTCTTGATTCTTAATTCATCCTGGAATATAATTATAATCAGGGCAATTTTGAGTCCTCTGAATGAAAAAACTGGACAGATATTTAACAGCATCTTCAGGAGTGTAAATAACAAGCCATAGAGGAGCTCAAGCACTACTGCCTTTGCACTCAGGCCCCTGAGGGCATGACTGCTGTCTCTGCCCATCAGAGACACTGCAGCTCAGCAGAGACCCTACCCTCCCACCAGGTCTTCAGTCAGCCAAGCACAATCCTGTGTATATTAAACAGCTTTATCAGGGATCCTGTGGGGATGCTCATTGAGGCAACAGCCTCTGTGGCATTGGATCTAGACTGATGAAATGAAATTTTTCCTGTAAAACTTCCTGTTCTCCCCACAACATCCCTCGCTTTACTGCCAACTCCTTTTTTGATTTCCAAAAGGAGAGGGATCAATTAAAAATATTTATACTGCCTCTACCCCAAGCCTTCCAGCAGCACCATAGCTGGATGTGTTTTCTCTTGGAGTAGTGTATTCAGTGATCCCTGTAGAAGGTGCTCCTGACACCTTTTTTGTTCAAATGCTATGAAATGGTTTTATGCTGTTGGCTCTTGAGGGCTATTACTACATCAGTTGTAGTTGTCTATATCTGTAGTGGTCTGCAAAGCATGCTAGTGTGAGTAAAGCAACATCCTGAAAGGACAGTGAGAGTTACTCTTTCTGAAAATGCTGCCTAATCTTTTCTGCTTGAGTGTTACAGGTGCATCTAAATACACATTTTTCTCCTTTTCTTTGCAGTCCCTTTATACAAATTGACAGAACCAAAGAGGCAAAATTCAAGGGGAGAGTCTTGCCATTCTAAAATCCTTAGCCTACTTCAAACACACATCACACATAGTGTTTTAGTGACCTCAGCTTCTTCTCCCTCACATCTGTATAATATATATATATATTTTTTTTTAACTTCCTAGTTTATATAGCTACAAGGGAAAAGTTCTGTGAACAGAAAACAGTATCTCAAATAATTTTTTTTTTTTAGTCTACTCTCTATGCTGGTCTTCCTTTATCACTTGCTGACTGCTGGCTTGTTAATGAGCAGAGGGGAGAGCAGTGAAGGCTCTGCCAGCATGGTCCTCATCATGCCAGCCTGACAAGTGTGCAGTGGGGACACCAAACACCATGGGAGAAACAGAGCCCTTTGTTGACTTCTGAGACCACAGTGAGCCACAGAGCAGGGAAGGTTTCCCACAGCTATAGAGAGTGTATTTTGGCTGGAGCTGCTCCTGTTCCTGGTGCCATGGAGGCATCACACCCTTCACCCTTTCTCTCCCAGGCTAAGTACAGAAGATATTTGAACTCCCAGAAGTTTCATTGCCTCTGGGAGTTTTGCAGCACAGCTCTCAATGAGCAATCTCAACAGCCCAGGGAGGTCCCCACCGGCTTCTCTGGGGCTCTGTAAGAGGCTGCACATCCCTGGTGTTCAACCCAAAGGCCTGCCCACCTTTGGTTTCCTTCTTTCAGCAGCAATGTGAAGATATTTTTGTGGTTTCCATGGTATGAATGCATAATGCCAATGCCCTCTGTAACATATGATTTTCCACACTCTGCTAGAATGGGTGAGAAGCAACTCTACTGCTACTTGAGCAGTTTTTGGATACTGTTAGGACGAAGTTGGATACTGAGAAGGGGGCACAAGGAAGGTGGGAGCTTATTTCACAGCCCCTGAGCTTTCTTCCAGGTAGTTTCTGAACTTTGCATTTCCATGTGAACATTTTTCCCTGTCAGACAGAAATGAGTAGAAGGGTAGCTAACTTTGCATATCACGCCTAGCACAGGTTACTTGCAAATATTATTTTAATGTGTCCCTGCTCTTCCCTGTCTTGCCCTAATATTAGCAGTAGATAATTTTTAAAGCATAGGCTTTTGATTGAACGTGCTTTTTCTGAGCTAAACTCCACCTTGTCCCTGAGTAATTCCTTCATTTCAGTTGCTCTTGTTACATCCTCAGGAGAGCAGGGCAGAGGTTCAACCTCCAAGTCTCATAGCCAAGACACAAAGCCCAGAGGTCACCCCCATGTGCAGGGGGCTCTAGGGTCTCCTGTATCACACCTAAATACAGCCCTCAGCCTTTCTCTGGCCCTTTTCACTCCACTGACATGAACCAAGCCTAGATTTATTTTTTTTTTCCAGGAGAACAGTGGTGCCCTGCCTGGTGCTGGCAGCCCCACAGAACTCCTCCAGGTCAGGTCCCTGAAGTGCCCAAAGTCTCCCACTCAGCTGCCAGCCAAGTGACAGGAGGCAGAGGCGGGTGTCATGCCAGGATGCATTTCAAAGCAAAAGAACCCTTGTTTTAAGTCTGTTCAACAACCTTTCTCCCAGAAGACTGGCAAAAAAGCTTTTAAAATTAATTTGCATAATTGGATCTTTAATTCTCTTTAAATGGAAACCAAAATGGCACTGTTCTCAACAAAAAAGACACTCACAAAAGCCAAAGGACTGGTTGCAAGGTGGAGATGTGTTACTGAGCTGAAACTAAGCCCAGATAAAAGATAATTAGGCAGACCAAACAAAATTCTGCTTAGAGAGGGGAAAGTCTGAGGTAACAGCATGGCCTTCAGTAAAATTACTTCACATTCATGTCAGCATAACTGAGCCTTGGTCTGCAGTAGCTACTTTAAGTTTTCAGCTCTGTGGTTAATTAGAACCCTTTTCATTAATGTGGTTTTTTTTTTAGTTCAAGAATTTATTAGATTAATAAACACTGCAGATATTTTTGTAACAGCAGGGCAAAAGTTTTGTTTGTGCAAAAGACCAAGACACCATTTGAGTCAATCTGGCTGTGATCATTTAATGCAGTGGAAATTTTGGCCCACTGAGATACTATTAGGAGAGCTGTGCATAGGAAACCATAAAGAGTTCAGCTAGTAAAAAGCTATTTTCATGTGCTTGTAAATGAAAAGCAACCTTTCTAATGAAGAGTAATGCATTTTATCTCTCATCCCTCCCTGAATTACATGTTCAGCTTTATATGGTGTTTTTATCTTAAAATAAAAAAGAGGCAATTTTAGTACAAATAATCCACCACACTCGTTTCTGAAGAGCTGTGTTTATTGTTAAAAATATCCAAATGGCAAGGTACAAACCTGTTCTACAAGACAGCTCGGTTTTCTTCCCCTGCTTGCAACAATTCATTCTTTAGTCAAATACAAAGAAGCTCCTCTGATGTCCTCTTTTCACCAGAGCTTTTAGTTACCCAAAGCCTGAGCACCAGCTGAAGGCATATGGCCATAACCTCCTTAGTTTTTGCTTTAAAAAATAGTGAAATAGAAACAGAGGAGCTGGGGCAAGCTGGCAGAATACAAATGGAAGATCTCTGTGACTTGTCAGTCCTCCTGGGTGCTCCATCACTGCTTGTGCCATGGAAACGCAGAGCAGGCAGCAGGAGCACACGGAAGCTCATGGCTAAATTCTGCTCATGAGCAGCCCGGTGTAAATCCAGAACAACACCACCAGAGCCACCGGACTTAAATGGGATTTTCATCTGGGCAACCACAACGCCTGAAGAAGTAAGATGTAGCTGGACTGCTGCAGACACTGCCAGGAATAAAACTGAGCTGTCAAGGTTAGTTGCAAGTAAGTACAGCTGCTTTGATCAATATTAAATAGTTTACAGTTTACACAGGTATCAGTATTGCCTTTTTTTTTTTTTTTNAAAAGTAAGAATAAAAACTGTGCTGCTATAAATTAGAAAATCCTCATGAAATACAGTGAGAGCAACACATACCACACTGTGGCACCAGGGATGTGATCTGTTTTACGAAACACATGGCTTTATGTTTAATGAAGGGAGCCTGTTGAAGGATTGCAGACCAGGAGGGCACACCAGATTTGTTGTTTTATTAGGTTCTGGGTTATGTACTTCTCCTTTTGCTGCATATCTGACAACATATGCCATTCTACTCAAAACTGAATGGGCTGGGGAAGGAGGGCAGAAAAAATCATTTTTGAAGGACAGGAGCACTTTATTTTCTACCTTTTGATAAAAGTGTTAGAAGAAAAAATGGTGTAATTTTGTCTAAACTAGATACAGAAATGGAAAGAAAAATAGGATTTAAGCAGATAGAGAAGAACAATTACTCTCCAAAAGCATAGGGAAGGAATTGTTAGAAATACTTAACTACACTCACCAACATCCAGTTCATTGGAATCATGCCCTTTAGATGCAGCAAAAAAATCCTCCATTATATCAGGACCAGATCTTGTAAATACTTCCTGCAGGATGAATTTGAGGCACTTTCCATCCCTCATGGGATAATTTACACTTTATGGAGTCCATGGCTATGATAAGACTGCTAACAGTCATGCTCCATGCTCCATCTCTGGAACTGCCTGAAACTAGTGAGCAAAGGGCACTGCTGGGGCTGGATTTGCTGCCCCTCCTCATCCAGTGCCATGGTGGGACACTGTTAGAAGGGTCAGTCCTGAATTCCTCTCTAACACTGGCTGCTTTCAGGGAGGTGTCCTCACTACATTATTTTGGATTTTGTGATCTGGCAACCACTGCTACTACATTTCAAGTTTGCCCAGGTTCCCTTTGTCAGAAAACTGCTCTTTCCAGACAGTCCCTGGAAAGCTCTTGACTTCATGTTACTAACTTGTGCTGGTTTGCCTACAGATGTACAGGAGTGAGATTTGAGGCAAAAAGTGATCAGCTGGAGTCTGGTGCTCAGGAACAAGAAGGACTGGGTCACCCCTTCCAGCAACAGCTCACATAGGTGTAACATGAGGCAATATGTCTAAAATTTGATTCAAAACACCCCTCAAGACATCCAAGCCTCCTGCCTGTACACTAAGGAGCTGCCAGAATGAGCCCACAGAAAATATAAACAACAAAAGTGGGCTGCAAAATCCTATCCCAACCCCAAACTTTAGCATTGCAGGATGGCTGCAGGAAAGTTCACTTCTGCTTGTTTGAGTTTCATAATCCCAGGCTGACTCCTGAAAGGGGTAGAAACCTCCTTCAGCCTTTAAAATGATAACCTTACATTTAAGACATTGATTTGAGATGCAGGGACCTGGACTCATCTCCCTTCAAACTCAGAAAGGAGTTAGATCCATGCTTCATAGAAATTTAACAAATAGGTGGGAGTGAGGACAGGGTATCCTCCTGTTGATAGTCTAGCACTATGTGGCAATGAACAGAGACTCAGAGTTGCAACTAGGAAGAAAGGAGCATTAATCCCCTTCTCCTCTCCAAGGTCACTCATTAGGGCAATGAGTGTGAATACAAATTGTTCTTCAGCTCTTCTCCTCAACCCCTACCCAGACTTGAGCCTGTTCACCTCTTCAGAGTATCATGGATTTCATGGATTTGGTGGTTTAGTGCTAGCAAAACACTTAACACTGGCAGGACTTTGCCTAGTAATGGCTTTGGTTGGAGATCCTTAAGCCTGTTGCACAACTGTGGCACTCTGGTTCCATGACATCACCACCTCGGCTGGGAATTCTGCTTCCTGCTCTCTCCTTGAGCCCCTTGGGGAACACCTTTTAAACTGTTTGGTAAGAGTATTTTGTACAGGCTCCAAGATATTAACAGTTGGATTTTCTCACTCCCCCACAGTGCAAATATCCTTTTATTAGCTGCTAGAGCTACTGGATATGCTGATGACAATGTCATAACAAAGCTCCAGCACTAGTTCAACTAACAGACCCCATATTTACAGCCTTTATTCTTGGATATATAAATAGACTAAGGCTGTGGAAATCAAAGATTTCCCCCTCCCTATTGCTGCCAAAGAATAATCAGTGAAGAAGTTGGCTAGGCAGAAGCATGGGGGTCCCCTCTCCGGTGCCCCAGGCTTCTCTCTGGCAGGGAATATGTGCATGTTTCTGCTAGAGAGCTGCATGCAGCAGCACTGCAGAGATGGATGTCCATCCCCTGGGATCACCCCTGGGGGAACATCCTTCACTTAATGGTAGAGGCAGATTTCAGTTTTAAATCCATGCCGCTTTTTTTCTCATGAGTCAGAATAATAAGCTATGACTCTTCAGTGAGAAAACCCAACACATTTTAACATTTCTCCGAAGACATTCAGAAAAAGTCCTGAACCTCTGGGGTCTTGTTTATAATTGCTGCCAGGCTGATAAATCCTGGTGACAGAGGCATCTATAGAAAAAAAAAAAATAAATCCAGTAGCACAGGAAAACTGTGCAATACCAAGCTATCATCACCTTCTGATAGACAAAACATTTATAGTTTATTGTCAGGAGAACTCTGGCTACAAAGCCTTTCCCTGAGCCAGAGTGGACTGACCTTTTGCAGTAGGCACAATAAGACAGCAAACACAGCTGAGCTGTCAGAACTTCTGCAATAACCCCAAATCCTTTTTGACAAGGGGAATCAAAACCACACAGCTCTCCACCACCTCCTAATAATGCCCACGACCTCAACAGTGCCTTACAAATCTGCTACGTAGTTTGAGAGCTAGGTGCAACACCTGCTTCCAGGCAGCAGCCATTTGTTTTCCTCTGGATAGGTTCTTGGGAATCTCACATCTAGTTCTCCAAACATCAAGCAAGAGAGTTTTTATTTCCTATCATGCTGTCCTAATGTAACCTGTCCAAGAAGCCTCATGGCCATGACAATGTCAAAGAGCTTGACAACTTCACCCTAAATAACACCCTCCCACTCTGCTTTGTTCTCTGTGGTTCATTCCTCACTGGGTATTTTAGGAATTCTGTACAGGTAGCTGAAAATATGCAGTCTTTAAGAGTCAAAGTGCATGGCCCTTACTCCTATCACCTTATGAGAAACAACTCAGAGAAGGCTCCAAACAATCCTGAAATGGGTACAGTTGCTTTTCCCTCTGTAGCATGCTTGTGTATATATATGTATATATACACACACACACATATATATATATATGCATACCCTGCTGTATCACGTTAAGGAGTTTTGCAACTGGTCCTCGCAACTACCTAGCCTGCCATAAAAGCAGCAATCTATTCAAACCTCTTGCTTGATTTGCATCAGAAGAAGACCTTTTTTAATTTATTTCATAGAAGTTCACTAATTGGGGGAGTAAATATAAAAAATAAAAATAAATAGAAAAAAATAAAAAGAAAAAAAAATTAAGGAAAAAAATGAGAACAAACCAGATAATGAATCATGTTGGGAAGTTACCAGCCTTGGGTGGTGGACATGAAATGCAAGTCCACATTTAGAATCATGGTACCATTGCCTAAGCCACAGCACACGTGTTCAGCTGTCAGCTCTAGGGGAGTTTAAAATCAAAAGGGTCTTTAGGCTTTTAGGGTTTAACTACTATTTAATTTGGTTTAAACTGTTATTTAGATATCTGAGTTCCACTGATCTGTAAAAGTTCCTAAGCGCTCACTACATCAGTTTGCTCAGTGTCTTCCTCTACCCCCCCTTCCTGTGCTTCAGTCATTCCTCTGCCTATGTGGGGGGTCCTTTGCAAAATCATCCTGAGCTCAAATAATTTAGTTAAATAACTGGATATGACTTCTCTCCTTAGAAAATAAATGCAAACTCGATCCAAAAAGGGTAGGGGCTCTTCCATGTGTCTTTGATTCAGGCAGTGAAATCCTAAGTAGAAGGCAGGCTTCTCTGTTTCACATTTTTTGTTGGCAAAGTAGAAAATTCTCCATTCAGCACGCAGATTTGCTGCAGTTTGCTTAGACACCAAGTCTCCATCTGCTCTACCAGGGTTGTAAACCTCTTGGCTTGGGTTCTGCTAGCCCTTTACTTCCCTTGCCTTCTTCCCTTATCTGAGGGTAAGAAACAAATCATAGACTCATTTAGGTTAGAAAAGACCTCTAAGACTGTCGAGTCCAACTGCAAACCCATCACTGTCAACCCATCACATTAAAGTATTCAGTTCCTCTCTGCAAAAGGAATTTCAATTAAAATAAACAAAATTGCTGAATGAAAGTGAGGATAATAGCATTTTATTGCTGCACAGCAGGGCTGCAAAGGTAAGTAAAAATTCTGAGGTTGGAGTAAAGGAAGAATCCCTAGATAGATGCATTCATTTTCATTTAAAAATGTAAACCCAAAAGATGACTGTGACTGTACATGTTTCCCTCCTCCACCCCGGACAATTGAATCCGTTTACCTAGTGTTTGATCAAGTTACAGCACAAAAAATCCTATTTAAAACCAAGGCACCCCTCTTCCCCTTTTTACTCACATCTTAATGCTTTACAAAGCAGAACTCCAGACACTTTGTGAGTCACATATCACTACCAAATAAGTTGCAGTCATTGAATGGTGCCTCATAAAGGAGGCAGGAAACAGGAAAAGCTCAAAATAAAGCTGTTTGTAAATTAAAGAACTGAGGGAAAGAATGGGTAGGAAATGAGTCCCTTATTTCTTCTTCAAAATTATTCTGATTAATGAGGAGAAAGATCAATAGCCTATCTGCAGCTGCCATGGGGAAGACAGGGTGAAGAGTGAATCCAGATCCAAGTATCCCCGTGGTGCCAACACATCACATTCTGCACAAGCTCGATATAATGAGCTGCAGGGTGAGATCTCATGTGACTGCACTACTTTACCTGTCTGTCCATTCAGTTCCTCATTACAGCTCGATGTGCTCAGTTATAGGGTACCAAAAGGAGATATGTATGGCATAGATTTGTGAGTAGTCAGGGAAAGGACTGCTTTCATTCCTGTAGCACAGCTTTCCTCCTGCTGTAACAAGAGCCCCAGACACTCCAGGCTTCCTCCTGCACTGCTGCTGCATGCAGCTCAGAAGTCATGTGTACAGCGTTTCCACAACATGGGGCAACATCCAGGCCCACAGCACACTGAAAGCAGCAAAACGTTCCCACTGACATTTCTGGATTTTGTTTTTAAATCAACCCCTAAACGAAACACCTCAGATATCGCTGCTTCCTTTATTAATGTTTGGTTTGGGGACTTTGTAATTATGTTTAGCAGCTTTTGTGGGCCAACAGATTCCAAGACAAAATGACCTGGCAGGATGCTGAGGCCATTTCCACTGTTTTTGGAGCACTGTGTAAGGAGAGAATGACTGTTTTTTGGATGGAGACCCTGGGTGAAACAAGGCAAGGCATCATGCTCCCATCCACTTTGGCTTGCCCCAGAGACAGGGAGAAAGTACCCAGCACTATTTCATTAAGGTTTTGGCATGTCCCTTAATGGCGTTTGTGGTAGTTACAGGCACAAAGGAAGCATTTATCCCCGGTTGTTTTTTCCCATCTGCAGCCATTCATTTGCAGATTTGCCCAGAGATCAATTCACACTGGCAGGAGAGATAAGAGGGACCCCTGACGCTGGACTTGAGAGATTACAGCAGCCAGGCTGCTCCAAGGACAATTACAGAGCCGCAGAAGGGTGCTGTATTTTTAAGCATCCCCTAATATGAGCATCCCCTGACACAGGCACCCCAGGAACACTATCACAGTCGGACTGCTTGCTCCAGGCTCTGCTGAGAGTTGATGGACACCAGCATTCAGATGCAGTTGGGGAGGGATTCCTCCTTTCTGCAGCAACTGGGTACAGACAAAGCAACACACGGAGAAAGGCAGAGAGTGACAAAAATTATTACCGATACACATTTGTAAGACAAAACTCGGTTTCCATTGCCAGCTCTCCAGAATACATGGTCTTTTTGGCATAACCCTGCTCCAAACGGGGAGGCAATCAAAGGGCTTTTAGCAGAAACCTCCTAGCAAGGGGCACTGCTCCCACAGCCACAGGAGTGACTAGCAGTCAGTGGGACACAGTTCTTAAAGAGCTGCCTCCTTGGCTATAAATACTTTCAACATTTAAAGATGCTTAATGTGAGTGTTTGTGAAATCAAGGAAAACAGCTATACAAAGCTCATATTTAGATTTACTGAAGAAAATATTTTCATTTGGTACTTAACTGTATCCTTACACTTGGGCTTAAGCCACCCCTAAAATTGGCCCAGGCTGCCACGAAACAACAATTTAAACCAATTTAATTGCTGCCTGCTGCAATCCCACCCGACTTCCCACCCCTAGCTGCACATTTCCCATCTCCTTTCTTACGCCAGCTCTCGTGCTTGTCCAACCCTGCTCTGAGCCATTTGGGCATGCAAGCCAGACACACACCCTCGATGCCCTAAAACACACCCTTTTTCTACGGATTTAGCACCCTGGGGTGACTCAACACCAGGTCAGATGCGCACTAGAGCCGGTGAAAAGAAAGGCGTGGCATTGCTCAGTTGAGGCAGGGTGGGACCACGATGCTCAGAAATAGGACATCTCATCCCCCTAGTCCTGCTCCCTCCACCTCGGCCCAGGCCGTTTAATCCCATCCCGTGCTAAATTATCCAAAATTTAACCTGAGCCTCCTCCCTNTAAATTCACTCAGCTCAGCAAGAGTCCTTACCAGCATGGAAATGCATGGCTGGAGGTGAGAAAGGCTTCTCCTTTTCAACACCAGGGAGCCATTAGATCATCTAAGCAGCGCTGTCAAGCCATAGCCTCAGGCTTCTGCATGCATTTGCATCCCTGTTACCCTAAAATCCGGGCTGGAGAATTAGAGACAAAGCTTTAAGCTGAAGAGAATCGAAGAGCTGAGCAATAACCATGCTTCCTTGGGAAGGCTCCTGCAACCTTGGCCTTATAGAAGCTGTTCTACCTGGTCGTTCTAATAGCCCTGTTTTAGTATAAGGCTACCAAGGACTAAGCCAGATCTTTCTGAAGGACATGTAAGTCAAATTACAGGAAATTCAAAGGCACTGAAGTAGCCAGAACCTAATTAAAGAAAAAAGAAAAAGAAAAAGAAAAAGAAAAAGAAAAAGAAAAAGAAAAAGAAAAAGAAAAAGAAAAAGAAAAAGAAAAAGAAAAAGAAAAAGAAAAAGAAAAAGAAAAAGAAAAAGAAAAAGAAAAAGAAAAAGAAAAAGAAAACAAGGCAAGATAAAGCAAAGCCCTACAGCAAGAAGACAGCTGAGATTTCTGACAGGATACCTTTCTCCCAGGCTGGATTTACCAGTGTTTTGTGACACAGACAGAGTCTTAAATACGAAGATAAGTGCTTGTCTGTAAAGAAGTTTTCTCATACATTATGCAGCACTGTCTCTTCCACACTTCATATACATCTGTCTGTACCTATAAATAGAAATTATGTCTCATGTACATTATCATATATTACAACCTCTGATAGTGTGGTAAAGGAAAGGAAATAAGCAGAGGAAGTCGTGTGCTTCACCAGATCATGAGAACTCCACAGAGCTTTGGTTAGTCAGCTTCAGGCAAGCCAGTGCCGGAAACAGTACAAAAACATGTGGAAAAGCAAAAGGATGAGAGAAAAGACAGTAAACCTATGGGTTTGTTGCATGACAAACAAAAGAACAAGTAATCTTGTGGAGAGGCTAGAAGACCAAAAAGAATTCTTACATGCCTAAAACTGGAGAATTGCACAAAATGGCACAGCAAAAGTAGGGAGAACAGGCCAGAGCAAGTCTGCTGGGCAGCACTGGGAGGAAGAAGACAGGATCCCTGCAATGCTGAGGCCAAAGCCAGAGTCAAACCACAACTCTCAGTCTGAAAGATAGGGGCCTGAACTGCTGATTGCTTTCTTTTTTCAGAATGTGTCACCTCTGCATTGCTGGAGGGGTGTTTTTTTCCTTCAAAAAAAAGAAAAAAAATCTTATTTCTCGTGCATTTTATGAACTGATGAAATATCTTCACAACTTGATCTCATCAGTGTTTACTTGTTTAGTATTTCAGCTTGACCACTGTGCCTACGGGGCTAATGAGCCGTGACTGGCAATACAATTAAAGATAGATTTGATGGCATTCTGGCAGACAAAAGTGTTTTAATTAAACTGAAAGAAAATTGTTGTCTGTGGGCCAGGAGCTCATACTGAATAGACAAAAGTAAGCCTTTTGATAGGAGAAATCAGTGCCACATCTAAGGGATGGGGAAACTGAGGTTTAACTATTGGTTCTAGCAGACTTCCAGCAGAGCCCATTACTTAGAGCCAAGGGCAAGCTTTGACTTGTCTTTTGGAAAATGTGGAGAGTTCAGTCTCAGCCTCCCTGGAACTTTGTGGCTGTTTTCACTAGGGAGGGCTGAGCAGAGCCCAAAGGGAGCTCCACACTGGTTAGCACCAGAGCCACTTCCTAGTTCTCCCCACAACTTCATTTAACAGTAAAACTCAGAGCTCAGTTGTTCAAAGGCCAAGCTAAATCTGAACCAGCAGGGTTATGTTGAAAACCACAAGATTTATAAAAAGCAGTTCCCTCTCTCACCCTCTTAAGGCTCAAACAAATAGCAAAACTTGCTTTGACTTTGCTAGGAGTAAAGTTAAAGCCTCCAAGTTTGCTCTTTTAATCAACTTCAATTACTTCTCAACGGCTTTGAAAATAGTACAGTTTTGGACATTGCTTGTCCATTGTGGAAGGATATGGAAGGAGATTTTGGAGAGAGAAAGAATGGTAATGAATCAATTTTTCTAAGGCAGAATTATCACATACAGGCATTTCAAGGCCAGGTAGGCAGCTTCCCCTATTGTTGTGCAATACTTTGCACTTAAATACTATATTATCACTTGCTTCACTTTGTCAGCTTTTAATGCTTGGTCTGAAAGCTTTCACTGGATGCTACAAGTTAATCAAGAAGATACTTTTTCTGGTTTCATCCAAGGGGTTTGGATTTTTTTTAGCCTTGCCAGAAAACAAACAAACAAACAAAACCTACCAAGCAAACAAACAGAAAACCACCAAACAAACAAATGCCCAACCAACCAACCAACCAACCAAAACAAAACAAACAAACAAACAAAAAACCCACAAACAAACAAACAAACAAACAAAACACCCAAAAGAAGAAAAAATAAACAGGGAAAAATGTTTAATATTGACAGTATATATACCTCCACAGGTATAATGGTATACGTTATATCTGGAGTCTGACACAACAATGATCTGTGAAGTCTATGAAAGACACGAGAAAATGAAAGTTACAAGACTGAAGTGTAGCCCATCTGAGTTCACACTGAGTGAGTGAGAAGTTTAGAGACAGAGGATCATTTACACAAGAACTGAAGTTGATTCAAGGCCACCATTACCTCCCAGTGATCATCTCTCTTTCAATTCAGATTTAAAAGCTACGGTGCTTTGCAGGTCTCTCATACTTTCTGTGGGTGTCCTTTAAGCTGCAGGTAAATCCCTCCCATTTACAGTAAACTTTCACCTGAAACAGAAAGTACATCCTAAGGTTTTATCAACTGTCATCTAAGAACTGAAGCATCTCCTGTTGCTTCAGCTGGTGAAACAAAACAGCTTTTTATTTTGCAAAAAGGCTCATACATAGAAATACTTATAATCCTTTCTCTTTTTTTTTCCCTCATGTGACACGAGAGGTCAGAAGCATTGGTACCTCCAGTCCACAACCTCAGATGACACTGTTGCCCAAATGCACATTCAGAATACACAGTTTTAGTTGGAGTCAATTCAGGAAGAACAGGAACACATTTAATCTCAGAGAACCAAAAATGAAACTAAAAAACATTGCAGCCAAATTTCAATAAATAGAAATGGAATCATGCCATTAGGCAGCTCTCCCTAACCTCAAGTAAAACTCCCACTTAGCCTGGCTCAGCAACCAGCTTTTTTCATAGTCTATGCATGTCCTGGTCAGCACAGAAAGTCTTCACCCTCTAACACTCCCCATCCAGCTTCCACCTCCAGGGCCATCGGTGGTGGCCATCAGACCCAGAGGACAGGACACAGAAAATCTCTGGAGCTCACTCCTCCACTTCCAGATCGCTTCCTCCTGGCAGAGCACAGCTGCTTAGAGCACCAGAATCAGGATGAGCACAAGCAGTAAATCAACACCTCTCTTTGCTTATGCTACTAATGACACACCAGATTACTAGCACTTAATTGAATTTACTTTTCAGTGTGTTTTTTACATTTTGCTTTTCCATCAGCTGAGACAATAAAAATCAATTCCTGTAGGGCAATTTAATTTAAGTTTACATGGTGTTTTATATTCAGATTTTCAGTGTTGCAATGTTTGTGTGGTAAATCCATGCAGGACTGTTTTTTAAGCACTTATGTGAAATTAAAATAAACCCATACTGAGGGTAGGTATTTTAACAAGCAAAATACTTAAAACCCAAGTAAATATGTAGGAAAAACAATATAATGGATGAAACTTATTTGGCCAACTGAAGCAGATAGGTTAGAAAGATCTCATACATATGCAAGAAATACAGTTACATGTATAAATATTTGGAGGACTGGTGACACAGATAAATAGTTAATAACTTTTTTCCTGATGAATTTATATTAGATTTGTTACAAAATACTGTTGAAATCTTCCCCCTGGGCAAAACTACCTACCATATGAAAGGTCTTGTTTGTGCAACACGTCTTCACGTGCTGAGCTTTGTGGATCAAGGACGGCTGTGAAGATCTACAGGTTGTCTGTAACTCACAGTGCATGAATTTAACCATGGAGCAGGCTGGTTGAGACTGTGCATGGGTCTTGCGGTCTGTCCCTCCTGCTCAGGAAGGGTGGTAGCTGCTGTAGGGAAAAGGGAAGTAATTTCAGCCACTACTTAGCACCCCACCACTTCCCTGGCAAATGACCAACTCTAATGCATTTTACTTTTCCCAAACAATTTAATAAAGACACGGAGAAATTTTTCATTTTCTCCTTGTTTATGGGCTTTGCTGCTTTCTGTGAGCAGCAATGTTTATTTGGAAGAACAGACAAGTTAAAAGACAAGTATTTATTGTTAGGAAGTTCAGCCTGAGGAATGATTTTCCTTTTAGCAGATTTAAATATTTCTAATAACTTTAATCATTCTTACTCAACAGTGAAATAATAAGTATGCGTTAAGCAACTAACATTTCAATATGTTTCTCTCTTGTTGGACAAAGCAAGTCTATAAATTTCAGGGCTATGTACTAGGTGTCTAGTGTAAATGTCTTGTTCGTGCTTTACCATGGTGTAGGGCAACACTAGACAGGGAAAAGCTGCTCTGTACTTTGGGATAATCATTTATCATGTATAACTTGAAGGTGACATTTTGATGCTTAATTCACCTATTCAAACAAGTTTACTTCTGCTAGACCTACAGAAGGTTTCTACTGACATTTCCCCCTTTTTGAATTCCTAAGTGTCTCACCACTAGTTCCTGTTAGCATTACTTTTTTAATTTCATGTTCTGCATTGTTGGAACCACCCTTCTGTGCAGCACTGGAGGTGGTTGTGCTTTCACCCAACATGCCATCATTGGGGGCACTTGGAAGTTTAACCAAACCCTCTTTAGTCCTGGAGGTGTCAGCATGTGTCCAGAGCAGGGATATGTATATTAAAAATGCAACAATACACACACTTATCTGCTCCTGGGGGCTCAACAGGGGAGAAGCAGATGGAAGAGGAGAGGAAAGGATGTATATACATTGCTGGAGGAAATTTGTAGTGCATGAATGCAATGTTTATTTCTCTAATAACTTTTTGCTTCTTCTTGGTGTTTGATTACATCTCTTGTCCTTCTGCCTTGCCTTCCGAATTTCAGTGCCACCTCTGAAAATTAGAGAGAGTGGTTACTCCTAACAGCTCCAACCAGCACATTAGCAGGGCTCGAGTGACTACTGGCATTTTTTTGTTTGCAGATTTCATTCAATCTTTTATTCAAATTGAAAGGAAGAAGTTACAAATAGGATTATGTTTTTAAGACAAGTAAGCCTGCACGTGCTGCACTGCAAAAGAAACAGTCTTCTTCTTCCACTAGAAAATTATTGATCAAAGTTATTCCAATCTGCATTTATTTTAAGTAGATAGAATGGCAAATGCACATTCTAATGAAATATAGTATTTCATGATGTATATTATGAAATAGAAGAGAATGAGATTATTTCTTTAAGCTTATAAATTATTAAATTATCATGAAAATGTATGCACATAAATACTTCTGTGAAACTTTCTGATTAGATTACCTTGATATGACAGAACACATTGTGATTATTCTTTGATACTTTGTAATAGGGATTTAAATTCTAAGTAGATTTCAGGAAGATTTTCTTTTGAAGCAGCAGCAAGAGGTAATGGGTGGACAATATTTAATGAAGCCGACCAGGAAACAAGAGCGACTTTTTAATTTACTCAATTAGTTTCCTGTGTAAAAGATGATGAAGTTACCATCACAATGAAATTTTGGGGGAAGTTTCATTTGGTTTATTAGATATTCAACGTACAGGGCATTTAATACAAACTGTTTTGCTACTACTTGCAATAGTGGAAGACCAAAGGAGAGTACTGTTGTGAACTTCCTGATCAGGAGATGTGCATAGAGAGGATTTTTACCTTAGTATAAGTGCTGAAGATTACATTCTCTTCCCCATAAAGGAGAATTAAGCAGGTTTTCATCTCTCTTTTTGCCAAGATGGCAGCAATCTCTAGTGCTGGGGTGGACATTTCCCTTCTTCAGTGTGATTCTGGAGCACCACGCTGAGACAGCGCTGTGCTGAGTGCAGTTTGGAGCAGAGGTGACTGGTGTTTGCTGGGCTAAACAAGGGATTTGGGTCCCTGAAGACTGAATGAAGAAGCAGATTTAGGAAATTCGAAGCAGCAGAGAGGAGCAGGGATGAAAGTTGCATGTGATCTAAAGGACAAAGGAAGCAGGATTTTTGCAGATCCCTGGCATTGAGCAGTGATTACTAGAGAAAAGCTGATATAATTGAGAGGCATCCAAGAAATGTAAATGGAAGAGTTTGAAGGTGGGCAAGTGCACAGTTCAGCTGTGCTATCACCAAGGTGTTTCCAAAGCTGACAAGCAAAGCACTTCCTTTGCCAGGTTTAAGACAAGTGAAGAGAGGAGCAGGGCTGTATCGAAATATGTGCAGTAGGAGCCCCATTCATGAGAGGAGGCTCCATTCAGGGCCTTACAAAGGCTATGAGTCGACTGCAAAGAAAGGAGGCATTTCACAGAAACTGAAGTGTGACCCTTTGTTTTGCCTGACCCCAAGGTCCTCAGGGACACAAAAGGGGACCCCAGCACTGATTCTGCAGCAACAAATGCCTGTTGTGAGTGAGTGTATTTGAGGAGCAGTGACAAAAAAGGAATGACCCGAGGTTCCTGTTTCCAGCCCTTGTTTCCCAAGGAACTGTCAAGGAGGGAGTCCTCCATGCAGCCTGACTGAGGTGGGGAGATGAAGGTGCTGGAAAGCTCTTCCTAGTGGATGCATTTCCCTTGGAAACCTCTCCTGAAATGCATGATCTGATCATCCACATGTAGGAAATGTGGACAATGAGGTTTTTGGACTTTGCTCTGCAAAGTCTGTAGAAATAAAAACGTCTTTTATTCAACTGTTACATGAAGTGGGGTTTTTCTAATTTAGGACTGGCAAGCGTTTAGAGTGTCTTAGTAGCCCTGACTTTGTTTTAACCTTCCATTAGGCCATGACTACTTTCTTTCACAATCAAAGTAGACATGAAAGGGATGTTTTGCTTTGCTCTTTTCATTATTCCAGAGAGCTGTAAGTTCCTATTAAAGTTCACGATGGAATTAGGGTGCAGAATGATGGATTTAAAGGTATCATAAAACCCTTCCTGGTAAGTAGTAGTCCCCAAATATATTCCAGTTGTGAACTGAGAGAGGCTGCTGGAGGCATCCCAAGCAGCCATGCATTGGCTCTGCAGATCCTTTGAGCTGAGGAAATTCATTTGCATATGGATGCCATGTTAAGGAGGCCAGCCCGGATTTCATTACTGCTAATGATGTGTGTGGGAGAAGTGATTTCGTTTATAGCCAGTGCCAGGCATGGCACAATGAGGAAGTACTTAATTCATGCAAAGCTCTTTCTTGCTTCTAAGACCTAAAAAACAGGGGACTTCAAGCAGCTCCAGTGTTACAGACGTGGTGTCTTCATGACCATGAACAGAGCTGTGACTGAGGTAAGGGAAGGAGGGAGAAGGAAACATCAAGATGTAGTATTGATGTCATGGAGGAAAGGATAGGAGGAGAAATGAAAGGGAATGAACAGCAGAAGAGAAGAAAGACCAATGCATGATGAATAAAACCAGCAGGGAGAATTGCAGGAACTGTGGCTGCCAAGGCTGGGTGTTTGGACTTTGGAGATGACACTATTTTCACTGGGTCTTTGCTACAATTTTCACAACTCAAAATGCAGGCCCCCAGTAAGATATCATCTTCAGAGACAAGCTTCTGAGACGTGCAAAAGAGAAAAGGGACCCAAGGATACCACTGGAGTTGGAGCAGTTGGGAGTTACTGCACTGCCTGAAGGCATCTTCCTACTCCACTGGAGCCACCTCTGTTTTCCTGTTCCAACAGACACTGCCTCAGACAAGGGGGATCGAGAGGGGCCTGGGAGCAGATTCCTGGCATCTACTTCAGGGGTCGAAGGGGCTACTATGCTAAGGCAACTTCAGGAAGAAGTATTTGAACTGGGATCAGTGTATTGGGTGGCCTCTCAGCTGTAACAAATTCATCAAGCAGAAGAAAGGATCCAGAAAGAAGGAATGGGTGAGTGAGGGGAATAAATCAGAGGGATTAAGGCACATCGTACTAGCATGCTGAAAATGTCTTGAGCATGCACTGCCACCAGAGCATCTGTTGGGACAGAATTTAAAAGGTTGAGAAAGCTTAGAAGAGGAATCCAGTGCTGGGGTTTATGGGTCCCAACCCCTCTGGTGTTTTATACTCACCTTCTATCATTGCACAGGGTAGCAGGGAAGAAGGGCTGTGAGCTGCTATCCAGTGCTTGGGCACAGGATATGACCATCCATCTGCAGCCCACAATATGAAAACCTGAACAAAGATCTTTCAGGAGGATTTGCTCCTGCCTTATTCATGGCACAGCAGCTGGTTGTAATGAATTTTAACTGTTTGGCTGCAATCACCCACAATGCATGCAATCAAAAGGCTTATGGCCCTACTCACTCCTACAGCAGCCTGGAAATGCTATCTCCAAAAACACAGGATGGGTTTGGAAACCTTGATTTAAGCATTGTTGTTCTGCAATTTTCTGAAGGGGGAAATCAGCTGGTCAGTTGGACAGGGGGATGTGAACACCACTTCAGTAATCTGTGAATGGGGAATGCAGTCTGGAGAGTTCCCTGATTCCTGCCTCATCCGAGTTGAACTCAAAGGGTGTGCAACAGTGACATTTAGCTGGGGTTACTGGAAATTAAATATTGTTTACTTGATATTGCAGTTGAATTCAGAACAGCTGCAAGATGTCTTTAAAGAACAAGCCCCAGTTTTAGCATTTGTGTGTCCCTGAGAAAATACTGAGATTTGCTGAATTGATGGCCTTTGCATGTGGTTTTAGGCCAACTGCATGCTCTTGAATGTTTTAGTATGTGCAAGTCGCTTGAAGATCTTCATATCCAGCTGTCTGAAAACAGCATACAGATTTCACCAACTAGAAGAAATTAGAAAGATGATCTATCATAAAAGAAGAAGCAAGAATCAGCTAAATTTAGAGGGGATCTGAAGAGCAAAGGTGAGACAAAATAAAGTACAATAATTTCCTAGACCCAGGGGAAAAAAGGAGAAAAAGAGATTGTGCCAATGTCTTATTTTTACTGGGCCTCTATTGGCAGACTGAATTGTGTTGGGAATGGCTCATTTCTCTTCAGCAACAACAGGAGGTTTTAAATAATGCTTCATACTTCCCAGGTTTAGCAGATGAAGAAAAGTAATTACTTGGGAAGCAAATAGAGCAGATTTGCAAACAGAGGAGAATGTTTTATGGCCAGACTTGCAAAGACTTGGCTCCTGCAGATGCCAGAAGACTCTGCATCTGCTTTAATCAATGTGGGTTGGTCCTTGCTCATTATTTTCAAATCCTTGTGGTTCTTAAGGCAATAGTTTTATATTATCCAGGACAATGTGACTGTACAGCTCCAGAGAGGGCAACTTACCTGCAAATTCGAAGTGCACAGCTTTTGAACCATAAGAACTTCTGGTTCAGAGAAGTCTGGGGTTTGTGTTTTGTTTGTTTTTGAAATGCCATTGTTCTTTAGTGTCTGTATTTATAACCTACTGGCCTCAAAATGTTGTATGGCTGGAGTTGTAAACACTTGGCTTCTACAGACACCAGAAGATTCTCTATTTCCTTTGCTCAAGAGAGTCTGATTATTTCTTTGAGATCCCCGTGGTTCTTGGGGTGGTAGTTATAGACCCTCTACAACTACATCAACGTTCAGCTTTTCTTCATGCAGAGGGCAACTCACCAGCAGATTGAAGCTGAATGTCTGCTCAGTTTATTAACAAATGACCAGGAGAAAAACAAAAGAGCCTGGAAATACTGGACAATACAGTGGTGGGTTAGAGGCCCTGTGGTGTCACCTTGACTGCTTTAGTTTTCATGATGGTTGGATCGGGTCTCCCTGTATGTGACCTGGCTGTAATGTATCTTCTTTAAGATAAGATCATCTTTAAACGTAAGAAGCAAGGAGAGAGGGGAGAGGGCAAGCAAGCACTGTATATAGCATCTGTAATGTTTAATTATATGAGACAGGGGTTTTCCAATATGCTTTGCAACACAAAGAACATTCAGCTATCACAGTATATATTTTCTAAATCACAACACCCACACATTTCCTTAGCCAAGTAGAAGTTTTCCCTCCATGGCTGCATATCTAAAATTAGCCTGAAGGTCAAATCTGAATAGAAATACCCTTATCACTGAATGTGCTGGGAATGATTGGTGCAGTGGGCTCAATTTTCCCATCGAAAACCTTAATTTTTTTTTTTTTTTTTTTTTAATTAACAGTTGCTTTTACAGTCAAAGAGCTTGGAGAAAGGCAAAATGAGGCCTGCTGTATAAAATCAACATCAATATTCTGCTTTCACTGCAAGGCTATTTTTATTGCCAACTATTTTAAATGTAACAAGATGGATACGGTGAAGCCACAGTGTAAAGGATGCAGCAAGAGGCTTCTGAATAGCAAGGCTGAGCACAGACATGTGAAAGAAAGGCCTTGAATTTTGGAAGATCTTTGTATATGAAGAAAGACACAATAAAAAATTCTAAGTTAAGAAATGCATTGTTGAGAAGAAGTGAATAGTTCAGGTCTAAAAATATTTTTTAACCTGCATTTATATTATGTGAAGACTAAGCAGCCTAAGCTGCATAAACGCAAAAGCACCGTCCTGCAAGAAGTGAATTTATCAGCCACAGTGTTTTATTGAGTGCTTTAATAATACAAGTGTACATCAACTGATCCACAGTCAAAAGTGGCAGGTCCCTAAGAAATTTACAAGCACTTTTTTTTCTGTTTTTTAAGTAAATCAAAATACATATTAATTTGTTCAATGCAATAGCCTTTTGTGTGGGAAACAGAAGGCTAGTGATAAACACAGTCTTAGTAATGCACAGTGATTCTTGATTTTAAGCTTTTATACAAAACTTGTTCCCAGTAGCATGCACCCACCATTAAAGACTTCAGTACAAAAAAATAACCCTAAACACTACATTTAAGTAGAAACGAGATATAATTCTGAATTTGTTTGTTTTCCCCAAAACCACATGAAAGAAAAAAAAAGCAAAACCCACACATTAATACAAAGCTTTCTGATAAAGCTCTATACTATTACAGATCCAACATTCTTTGCACTGATAACCAAAATTCCCTGTCTACATTTGAGGGAAACAACTTTCAAGTCAACAGAACAAAAAAACCCAGAACAAATAAAAATAAAAATAAACCAAAATGAAACAAAAAAGGAAGTAAGGACAACCTTTTGTCACAAAATGGTTCAAATTTAATAAAAAATAAGAATGAAGGGAAGGGCTATTGATGCACTTAGTGAATGTGCTTGCACAGGTCCAGCAAATCCTAGAGGAGGTTCCTATGTGGCGTATCGCTTGGTCCATTGTCTGGCCATTCTGTCGTGCTCTGCTCTGTTAGTCATGTACTGAGTGGCAATGCTTCCAACCAGGGGGTCAGCTGAAAAGGAAACACAAACTGTCAAACGCGTGTCAGCCACAGGAGGATGAAAAAGCTGTTTTTAGATCCACATTCGTTCAGTCCTCTCAGGCTGCAAGAACAAGGTGCCTACATATACCAGCCTTGTTTTCAAAGCATGGAAGGAAGGAGATGAGGCTGAGATGGATGGCAATTAGCTACACATCTCATAAACATATAACTGAAACAATTTTCTAAAGTTCTACCTCATAAAAAATGTTCTGATAATTTTATTTTGAGCTAAAATTAACCTTCAGGTGATGTAATTTATTTATGGTATTAGACTACCACAACTATTCATATTCTCACCCAAGAAGAGGATGAGCTCTATTTCTATTATCAGGTTGAATGTTGTTTTGGGTTTTTTTAAATACTTTTAGTTTCAAAGCATAAAGAAATGTAAAGATTTAGGGCAGCAAGTACTATTTTCAAAGCAACAGAAGTTAATTCCAAACACTTGTATTTTTTGGGGTTATTTCATTCATTCATGGGACCTTATTGAGCTGAGAATGCTGCATGATATGATCTGGATCTATGAATTACTTCACAAATAATTAATCAAAACCAATCAATCCCCTAAAAAAATCTGAAACAAGACATTCCCATAAGTGACCATATTTCATCAACATTTTTCTTTTTCAGACAACATTTTTCTCTTCTGAATTTAAGCAGACAAAATTTATAGTTTCCCCCCTTTTTTGAGGGGAACCCATACTCTTCATATTTCTGCTGCAACAGTAAATGTTCTGAGATTGTATTGTGCAAGTCCAGAGGCACTAATACCACACTTTTCCCTCATTAGGACAGATGAATATGACTTCTTGTGAAACCCAGGTAACAATGAGCTTTGTTGTTGTCTGAAGATGGTGCCATTGAACAATATGAGCATCGGCTTTCTCGGTACAGTTGTAATCTGAAAGTGGTGCTTGCACTATTAACCACTGAAATTCCCAGGACAAAATGTCAGGCCTTCTGTCAAGCAGAGTAAATCTGGGCTTTTTTGTTTGGTTGTTGATGATAAGAATTTACGATAGCGGAAATGTTAGCTTAGCCAAAAATAGTTTGATTGGCTGACTGCCAGTCTCACCGAATATTAGTGAGTAAGATCTAATAAAACAAATTCTTTCACTTTCCATGCATAACCCGCGCTCTCAGGAAGAGCCTGTGATTTGAATGTTAAGCACCTTCTAAATGAGTAAGACAAGTTATCACTGTGACTGCAGTGTACTAAATCCCTGTAGTCTCTGTCCTGCAAACACTGCATGTCCTTAGTTTTAATATCTTAATATATCCAGAGGAGGTCACTGAGGCCTGGGCTTGATTATTTTTACGTGCATGTGTGTAAAAGAAATATATCTGGTCTAAGATAGAGTTTAAAAGTCATAGACTAGAAAGTATATCACCTTTAACTCCACAGCCAGGGAGAAAAACTGTCTAGGGGATTATCTGAGGGATTTTGGCCTGTGCAAATAGGAGGTTAACAGTCTACAGGCACTTAAATAGCAAAAAGTTATTTGTGGCTGGAACGAGGTCTGAGAAGCACTGCAGGGTATATGAGGAACCTGAGCAATAGGAAAGAGCAACATTTCTCTTTGCAAAAGATTTCCCTAAATTGCAGAGAAACCTTGTCATAGTGTAATGGTAGCTTGGGGATGAGTGCGAGAGCACTGCTGCAAATTCCCACATCTTCCTTGGACACAAGACCCCTGTACAAAGAAATACTTCCACAGACTCGTGGAGAAATGGAGACTCAGGGTTGGACCTAAAGGGAATCTTTGAAGCAAAATTTGAAGCATACCCTGGTTTTCATGCTTGCAGGGGAATGTGGGGTTTGGCCTCTAGAGCATCTGGCTGGGAAGGGTTGTAGGAATATCACAGCATTACGATCTGGAATGCGGCAAGTTCTTCTTGAGGTTTAGTGTGTATTTAAAGGGATGCCTCTGAGGTCTTTATAAAACCTTGTATGAGTCAGTGAACAGTGATGTGTTGTAGTAAAGGTTTATCTAGTTCAAATCTGGAAGTTTTTTTTAAGAGCAGGAGGAATGTTTCTGCGAAAGTATGTCTTTCACACTGAGAGCTGTAAATTGATTTCCTTGATATACTGCAGGGATACTGACGATCACACCATCATCGCCAAACCTGGATGATAATTAAAATGTTTGGTTTCCTAGTGTGGGGTTTCATCTATATCTCCTTTTAGAAGCAAGAAAGTATTTCAATAACATACATCTTTACAAAGCTCTGGAAGGTACAAGCTCTTCCCCATAACCTCCTTTTAGCATGGGAGGGTGTTTCCCTTCCTTTGGGGTGAGAGAATCAGTGAGAGGAGTTCTTGGTAAGGTGTGACAATTTGTTCAAGTCCAGTAATGTAAAAAACAGGGCTGTTATTTATCCATATGTTCAAGCCTTTGCAGTGTTTTGTTTGGCAGTTGAAAGAGTGGAGGTGATGGCCTGTAACATGTTTACAAAGCTTTTGTTGTAGGTGTGTAAATCCCTGCTGAGTGATCTGAGAATCAACTATCAATCATCTCAGGTGCTTCCCCCAAGTCAGTGCCTCCCTCCATTGGTGTCTCCCTGTATGAAGCAGGATTGTGGAAGCAAAGAGAGGTCCTTGCTTGCTGTAGCAGGGGCAGGACCAGCTGCACCCAAAGCCAGCTGCCAAGCGAATGCTACTAAAAGGTAATTTTGCAATGACACTGATTTTTTTTTCAGTTTGGCTATATGTTTTATTGGTCATAACAATATTGAATTTTAAAAAATCCACACATTTTGGGAAAGCCACTTGCTCATTTGAGAGCTAGAAATTTCTTTCAAGAAATAGATAAGTATTTACTGACAGCGAGGCTCAGCTATTTCTGTCAGAGGGTCTGGAGGTGTGTCACACGTAGATATTTATGAGGACTTTAAAATAGACACTTCAATTGGTGTTTGAAGAACTGGCTTATTTTAGCAGTTGCTGTGAAATCAAAAAGCTATCAGGAGGCACAACTGCTTTGTTTGAGAAGCCAGGACAGCTGGTGAGGAGGGAAATTCAAACTTCAGACCAGAGCCACCCAACCAGGGGTGCATTGATTTGAAGCAGCATGCTGCATTTGTGCCACAGGATGTAAGGACAGTGTGTGAACTCCAGAAATGCCATTGGTCTCTCCCTCATCTGTGTGGACAGCTCCAGCCAGCAGCCCAAGGAGACACATCTCTCAACACTTCATGAGTTATGAGTCACCACTGCTACATCATTCCCCATAACATAGATTACAAGATAAATTTTAGCATTTTAATTAAAACAATTAAAAGATTTAACTCCCAACATGCACAAACCTTTGTTATAGTGCCCAAGTCCTAAAAAATATCAAGTATGAGGAAGAAATCCTACAAAATACCAAGTATGAGGAAGAAACAATGGTCCCCATTTACCCCCCTAAGCTATGTAGCACATGGCTGAGCACCACCTGGTGCTCAGCTGGGCTGCACAGTTTAAGGGTTATTGTGAAATATCCATTAGTAAGGCCAAATATGTATTTATAAAACAGTCGCTGCATAAGCCATCTAATTAAGAGATGAAAAGGAAAATTGGATCTCAAAATTCATAACAACATTTTTCTTTTGTTTCTGTTTCTCACTACCAGAAATCTTTCTTATTTTCCATTTGTATGTATCTGTGGTTTTACTCTTGATGCTAGAAATCTGTTTCTATAACTAGTAAAATGCTCTAGCTTTTACTTTTTTTTTTTTTTTTTTTTNAAGTAGCATGATTCATCAATGAATCAGGGTTAATTTCAGAATTTGACTCTAAACAGGACTGTGTTGAAATGACAACAATTACCAGGGGACAAGAGTATAAAGCTATGCCAGGAATGCATTAGTGAAAGAAATTAAAATAAATCCACAATAAGTTAATAAAAAAGCATATCTATGCAACTTATGGCCTGGCAGGAGAAATGTACTCTTGGATAACCAGATGCATGGTGGCTGGCTTGAGAGCCAGGATGGCCCCCTCTGTGCACGGCTTCTTCCATGTCCTGTGGGCAGGAATGGGCTTCCCAGCCTTTGGGGTGCTGGTGACCGTGCCAGCCTGGATGAGGCAGGGTGACCCATGATCCTGTGTGACACTGGAGCCCCAGAGCAGGTTTGCAGGTGGCACTGGCTGTGACAGCCACATGTAGGGAGCAAGGGAAGTTGTGCTGTGGCCCACACCCTCAGCTCACTGGAGGAGCTGCTACAAGTCTGTGGACCCAGAAATCTTTAAGGCTTTGTAATTTACTGCTCCTTCCAGTCCCAGACTTTGAACTTCTAAAAACCCACCCTAGGAAGCCTCCATAACCTTTAACTTGTGTAAAGGAAAATTTGTTATCCCATACTCTGATTAACTCCATGCAAAATATTAACACACCAGGAATTACAAGATCAAATTTTACGTCAGAGGACAGTGCATGGGTAATGAAAATATATTAAAAAGGCACCATAGTATACAAGCAAGGACAGAACCTATGTTTCAGCAACGTAGTTTACAAGGAAAATGTTAATCCAAAGAACTGGACTATAAAAAAAAAATCTTCTGGATGATTTACAGGAAGACTGCAGCTGCTAAATCCCTTCTCACCTCACCATATGTAATCCTCATGTTATATCAGAATTCATGAAACTGCCCTGTATTTATGTGGTTCTGAAAGCTGGGTGAGCTGGAGCTTGTCCCTAGCTTAAAAAGGTTGGATGCACTGCTCTACAATACCTTGTCATCTTCTTTTGCAGCCAGTTAATATGACTATATAAGGAAGAACATTTGTGTCTCATGTCTATTGTAAGGCTAATCAAATTTACAGTTCAATTCTAGGGAGTTAATGCTATTGGGGATTTGGATGAGCTGAGGTTTGGTCATTACAAAATTTCAGCTGTGTTTAATGCTAGTTAAACTGCTTTATCATTCAGAAGACAGACTATAATTCTTCTTTAAAAGCTACTTTCCCCCCAAATAAATGAAAATATATTGCTACACTGTATTTTTCTCGGCTTGTATTTTTACAGCTATTTCTATGTCAGCAAATAGCAATTTCAGAGCAGAATTCATCTCCTGGGCTTTGCAATGCTCTTTTAAAAATACAGCAAACATACTCTAGTGAAATAAAAAACGGAGATGGTGTGTTTAACAGCTTGATTTCAATGTGCCTTCCCCATCAACCACACAATATGCAATGAAATTCCAATTGGCAATGCCAACATGGTTAAAGAGACACACACTTAGACTTAAAACATACATTACGGGTGTTTGTAAGCATTTTATATATTTTTATGAGCATTTATAAAGCAGAATTTTATTTCCATTGCAGTATTTTGCAGTTTTAATAGAGAACAGCTGATGGAGCCAGTTATTATACCACCACAAGTGGGTTCTCAGAAAGATTTCTGGAGTACCTTAAAACCTAAAAAAACCCACAGCCCTATAAAAATCTCACAGTTTCTTCAGCCAAATATTTAGAATGTACTTTTTTCCTTGGTCCAGGTTTAGATTCAGCTCTGTATCAGGCTGTAAAAAGTTGGGCTCCAGCTGAAGAGCAGAATTGAAGTGGAAGAATTTCCAACGGTTAGATGTAATTTGAAAGGTCTTTTTCCTTCTCCTGAACTAAACAACTCCATACTCATAGCTGTGAGAGCACCCCAATGAGAGGCTCTACAGAGCTACCCATTTTGAAACAGCAGTCAGCAAAACTTAAACGTTTCCTATTCTTTGGACAGAATGTGTGACATGAAACAAATAAGTAATTTTCTAGTTATTTGAACTTCAGTTACACATTTAGAAGTGTTTTTGGTTTAGGGAATACTACTTCTTTTGTTTGTTTCTTTTAGGACAGCCTCTCTTTCCACATATTATGCTGTGTTTGTTTTTCAATTAAAAAATGTGGAGTTCTTGAGCTTTTGGTTTTTTTTAAGAAAAAGTTGATGTGCTCTGTATGTCATCTACAGGATACCTGCACTGGAGTAATTTTTATACAGCAGTACAGGCAGGATTGGTTACCCCAAAACCAAACATCCCCAGAATAAAAGTCCCTATTTTCAGTAACTACATTTTGTTTGGTGCTTTCATTGCAAATAGCAGTGCGGGACAGAATATATTCCCATATTGGCTTGCAGTGAAAGCCAAGATTTCTGAATCCAATTTTTAATTTTTGTTGGTTTAAATATTGTACCAACCTTTAAGACCTAAAAGGCAAATTAAAAAAAAAAAAAAAAAAAAAAAAAGTAGGACTGGGGCAAGAGCAGAAACTAATACTTCACTGAAACACCAGTTCTCTTAACAACAAATGCTGACAGTTTGATTCACACCAAAACCACACTTAAAATTAATTTGAAAATTATTTAATATATAATTATACTTTCTTACATTGTTTTCAGTGGTATCCAGGTTAGTGTTATAAAAAGATCAGTCAGTGAAAACTGCAAAGGCAGTGTGAGACATGCTACACCAAATATGTCACAGAACAATTTAGTACTTCAGGAGGAAGAGATTAAGAGAAGATGAATTGTTTGTGAGTAATTTTATTTATTGTGTCACTTTGCCTTGGGAAGTTTTCATAGTTAGCCACATATCACCTATTTCAAACTCAGTGAACTCCTAGAAGACCATGTCAAGGATACTGTGAGTCTTGGTGTAGAAAATGAGATATGTGAAATGCATCATAGCATCCTTCAGTGATCTTAGAGCAGCAGTGCTGCTCTCTTTTGCTATCATTAATAATAATAAAGCACAGACTAAGTAATTCTTCGTAGGCAGAGACAGGTGAAGTGGCACACCGATTTACTCCACTAACCTTTCACCTTTGAAAAGAGTGCTCAAACCCAGGGCACGGGTGAAAAGGAGTGAGGCAGTGCTAATCCCTGTTTGTGCAGCAATAAAACGAGCTCGCGGTTGGGAGCCTGATCAACACACGCGCACGGACTGGAACAACAGCCTGATTCAAGGCAGAACAAAGGGTGGAAGCAGGGCTCTGAATTGCTTTACACAGCCTACAAGCTGAACTACAATTTATTCCCGACTTTCACAAAATCACAATTTCAACTATCCACACAGAACGTATTTAACCATCTGCGGGGCTCTTTGAAAGCAATACAGAAGAATGATAAAGTGATCAATAAACACTGCATTAAAAAAAAAAAAAAAAGAGAGAGCAAATAAATTTAGTTGTTTCAGTAAAGAAAAATGGTTGTCACTAGAGGAGAAAGGAGCAAATTCTAGAAAGATCGAATGTCTACTAGGAAAAAAGTCAGTGAAGCTAATACCAATTTTAGAAATTATAGGTCACAGTAGAAACCATACAATATGACATGTAATGAAGCCCGCTTCTCATTTCAGGAACTAGTTTTACAGATTTGTCTGGTCACTTATCAATGTTCAATAGAAACATTCTAATATATATAGAAAGAAAGTCAAGTAGTCTTACAGTGGTTCTTTAGCTTCCCTTCTCTAAAGCTGGACTAAAACTTTTCCATCACCCAGGCAAGGTATCTACCTGGATACTTTCATTAATGTGGCTGTACACATGTACATCACAAAAAAGACTGCTATCCATGACTTGACGCTAAATTTTGAGCTCTGTAGAATAGCCAGAAATACATTTGACCTCTGTTAAGTTTGCACAATGATTGCAGTTACACAAATATTAAGGCATACGTGACTTGATTATGATGTCCAAACTGTTGTCTGGAGAAAAAATGCTACCTACCTTCAAAAATAAAAGAGCTCTGCAAATCTAGTTTAGGAAACATCCATTTACTGAAATATCCATTATGTAAGCATGGAGTGAGAAATTCATTCCTCTCTCCAGACTTGTGCTTGATCGCTGTCAGGCTACCTACCACAGACCTGTGTGAAATATGAGGCTGCCTAAGAAAAAGATGTTTCAGAAATAAGGAGTATTATCTGGCCCAATTTTATTAACGCAGCTCTTAAAGGAAAGTGTTGGCAGTGATTCATCTCTGCATCTTGCCAAGGGAAATCATTCTTGTTTAAAGACCAAGATTTTTTTTTTCAGTCTTCAGTTTTTAGCAGGATTTCTATAAATGTTACTGGCTGACTGGGAGTTAGCTGAGGCAATCATGGATCAGTGAGGCACAGTGTACTGATCTTGAAGAGTTGTCTTTAATTAAGGAAGAACATGCACCTATTAGAAGTGCCAGTATGCTGGAACAATTAAAATTCTGAAATAACACACTTCACTTCGATGCTTGGATGCGTCTCAATATTAAAAGCACAGATACATTAGCAATGTGTCTGTTCATAATAACGAACTCAATTGAGAAGCAGTCGTTGCTATTAGAAAAAAAATTAATAAAAAGGTGTTAGTAACTTTAGGACTTAATTTGAAAGACATTACATGGCATGTGGCTTGATAAAATTTGAAGAAGTTACAGCAATATGCATTTACCTTGTGGAAGATGGCTGTGAGTGGATAATAAGAAAATCACAGCCCTCGGATCTCAACATGTTGTCAAGCAACCAAAATGCTAAGACCCATAATTAAACTGGCTTTTATCCATAGGGTCATAACTGTATTTTCAGAAAAGCACCATGGATGCAATTTTTTTTTTGTGTGTCTGAAGATTCACTAAGGGAGGGATAGATATTCTGTAGGAATGCTCATGTGTTTGGGATTTCTTCTCTCTAAAGATAATGGAACTAGTTTTCCTCTGGATTTGTCTCTCCTTATTTTTCCCACTAATCACCTCCTCCAGGCAAAAGATTGACCCATAGGTCTCACACATCCTGAGCTTAACCCCTAAGCAACTTGTGGGTAAAGCTATTATCTCTGACCACGTTTTGTGAGAGGTTAGACATCCTATAATCACATGTACCAAAGGCAGATTGCTCTGCAAGAAAACCAGAAGGTCCTATAGGGTCCACTTATCATATGGATTCACAGAGGATAAGGAGCAGAGGAGGTGTTACTGGTCTGGTCTTTTAGACACCGAGAGAAAAATGAGTCCTAAAGCCATCTTCACTCTTAGAAGAGTGTTTGAATGTGAGCAATATCAAAAATCTTCAACTTAAACATCCCAATTTTAGGTCAGATGCAGGAATCATCTGAATCCCGCTCTTGAATCTATCCCTTTATACCTTTATTGCAATTCATTCTTAGAAAACAGAAAAGCCTACATATGCTATGAATGCTGCTTATTTGGGTTTAATCTGATTTTCCCCTTCTCGTCCTATTAAATCTCATTATTAATTTGTCAAATTTAAATCCAAAACTGCTATTAAGAATCCCATTAAAATGTCAAAAGAATACAAGAGGCCTTTATTTACAAAAGGTGGGGTTAGTGAAGAGTTTTATCCCCTCTAAAGGCCTACTAAATAAAACTCTTTCATAGCCCAGGGCCTGAAATCCCTTGGCAAGTTAAACATCCATTGGAACAGGAATAGGAACTTATGTGTGCCTTACATGAACACACCTCTTACTGTTACCCAATAACACAAAAACAGTCAGGCCTCTCCATTCCCTGTCTCTACAGGCAATGACTGAGGAACCAGCAGGTGAGTGACAAAATAACCCCATTTCAGCAACCAGCTGGACTATCCACTTCTAGATTAACTTCAGAACATGAATATAACTATGCCTAATTATGAGCAGGTTCTAATAGGACTAGAAGGGAAAAAAAGGTTAAACAAAATAAATAGCACTCATCAGGTGGGCAGGTTTTACTTCTTGATTAGTTGCAATGAAGTTACATGGCAATACTGAAAAAAGATTGAATTTGTGGTATTTTACAGCAAAATTTTCTTATTTAGTGACAGTTAAAATAACTTCATTTGGAAATCTTATCATTCCTGCCTGAAGGGTCACATTGACTCACTGACATGCCTGACTAAATGATAATCACTTTACAAAATGATTCCAGGCACTGGCATAGAGTCTTAAGACTGAGTTGTAGAAAAAAGCTGTACAAGCTAGAGATGAAAAAGACACAGAAGGTCAGTAAGGAATTCCTTTTGCTACTATAATATTATGTCTTACAGTAAGTTCTACTTTCATGACACTTTATACAGCCACTTTATCTAATCAATATTATAAAAACCCAAGCAATGAAGATTCCAGCCCCTGAGAATTTACTGAAATCTAATTCATCTTGGAGTTGTAAGCGCTCCACTCCATAGAAGGGCCTTTTTCTAAGCCTTGCAGAGATGGAAAATTCTACAAACAGTTTACTAATCAAAGCTCTATTTCTGTATCCCACATGAATATGAAATTTTACAGTATAACGTATTTTAAATTCGGGACAATTGCACCATATACTTTGGTATTTAAGTAGCTGTCTACAACTCCATCTAATGCACCTGAACTTAATTTGCTGTGAAAATAGGGATTCTGAAACACACACTGCATATAATTTGTTTTATTTGTTGCCTTTGATAGATCTGCAAAACTGTAAAAAACAAACAACCGTTTCCTCCTTCCCTGCTGAATAATGTAGAAAATTAGCCATGCAAAATACGAGAGACATGTCTTGCAGAGGTGTAAATCATCTCTGAAGGTAGAATCTGAATGACTCAGGAATACTGATTTCTGAAATTCTACGAGAGAGACTAAATGATTTAATAGCTAACATATCTAGGCTTATAAATTTTGCTTTTCAGGACTGACTCTACATTCTTATTGGGAATCTGTTAGCCAAATGTAGCAGACTTGCTTTCAGGAGCTTAAAGAATGTGGGGCAGTGTGATTTCTATGGTAAAACAAAAATAATTGTATTTTAGGAACAGGAAGAATCAGTCTTAAAAATAGCTGTGCTAATTAGGATCCTGAGGGTGGTTCTTAGCCAGTTAGAAATGTATTGCAAGAAATTTGAAAATCTGTCCTTGCCTTTATGTTAAAAAAGCTACACAGGGAAAATCAACAAACACACAAAACAAACCCCCACTTAGTAAAATGGAACAAAGTCTAAATGAAAAATCTGGAGTATAAAGGCTCAGCAGGACTGATGCCAGTTTACTCCATCTGAGATTTGAGCTATTTTTAATGGCTGGGAATAACGAATATTAGATTAAATTATTGTGAAATTAGAATGCTATGTCTAAATTTATTGATTTTCTAGTTTTATGGGTTTTTTCTTTAAATATAAACAGTTATGTTAATGAGAAAAATATATTCAGTAGAATGGGTTAAGCCTGCAAGTGATGTATCTACTTCATACAAACAAACAAAAAAAGATTCCAATGTGATTAAAGAAATCTATATTGGCAGACAAAACCTGCATGAAACAAAGAAAATACATTTAATGACTGTAAAACATTAGAGTGTATTTTGAAAGGCAGTTTACTTTCTATCTTGGAACTCATTCAAATTAAGCTAGAAACCTGTATTTTATATATGAGAAATAACTAAGAGCTTTTTTTAAATACTTCACATTGTTAAACATTTAACATTGATGACTTATTTTGGTCCTGGCTCACACAAAGATTTAGGATGTGTATGCACTAAATTACCTGTCTTCTCTGTGAAGTAATGGGCATAGGAAACAACCACTGGTAGTATTTTAAATTATACATGTTTATTGGAAAGAAAATGAATTCTAGCCTTTTGTATTTGTAGCATCCATCACTCATGCATTTTCTCAAGTACTTTTAATTCAATGATGGTTGAGCCTAAGCTTAAAGAAACTCTGTGCAGAAACTTCTTGAGCAGAAATCAACAAACTTTAAAAGCCTGGCATGTGTATTTATCATATAGCTATTCTAAGTTTCATGTAGAAAAACCCCAAACCTCAAAATCAGGTGTATATTTTTCCAGCTTTACTTCCATTTTGCAATAAGACTGTATTTTATATGTTCTAGAAACCCTTTATGAGGAATAATAAAAATGAGGAACAGTTAAGTGTTGTGACAAGATTCTTTTTTCTTATGAGTGCCAGTTACATCCCTTTACATTTATTTCTTGTCACAAACATACAAAGCCTTGTTACTGATTTGGATTTTAGTCAATCTCTGATTAAATCAGATGCCATTTAATAAACTGATGGTTGGCTATTATTATGTCTGAAGTTCAATTTTTCTCACATCTCCTTAAGCAAAAACAAATTAGGAACAGAAACATTATTGAAAAGGACAAGAAATCATTAACTGCATGGTCAAACCTTTTCCATTTATGGAATGGTTGAAATCTTAGGGTGATTTTTTTGAGAAGAGAAAAAACACAAAATAAGATGTGACAGGCAATTTGGTAAAGAAGATTTAAAAAAAAAAAAAAAGTCTTGTTTATCTTTTCCATGGCAAGAAAGGAACACAAATAAAACCCCACCATATTTAGCAAAAGTTAAAAGGAAGGAGATGCTTCATACACCGAATTGTTAGGAATACACAAGAAGTATAGTGTAGGAATACTAGAAGGTGATTTAGGAAGCTCAAAAAAGAATTAGAAAACTTGGTTGCCACACACCATTGCAAAGGCTGTACTACTCTTGCTTCAGCACATGATCTGATTGTTAGCTGTGGCTAGGAGGGAATTTCCTCTCCTGTGTATTACTGTGTGAGTAAAGTGCTTTCAGGGATTTTTACACTTTTCTCTGAACCACTGAGGGATGAGCAGTTGCAGGCAATGTACCTGACTCAATGAGTAGCACTGGTCTTCTGCTAGAGAATGACTGTACTCCTCCTAGTCATTATTCTTTGCAGAGCTCCAGATACATCAGAAAAAACCCTGAAAAACCCAGGGTAAGTGCGTGTGTGACTGGCATCTGGAGCTATAGCTAATGACTGCATCATGCCTTGGATACTACAAAATCCAGATTTTATTTTTAAAAACTAATCTCTACCATTTGCTTTCTAAATTACATAAACCCTCCAATTTTCTTATGTAAATATTTCCAGACACTTTTCAGAAAAAAAATTTAAACAGACTGTAGACTTCTGAAACCATAATGGGGGGTTTAAGACTAAGTATTTCTAAACAATCTTACTTCTATAGTTGTGTTAATCTTTTTAATGATGTCTTGTGAGCTTTGAATAGCCCAAATCTAAACACACTAAAAGCCTCTATGCTCACAAATAATGGTCTTCTACCCATAAGGTGTTGTCAAAGTGCAACTGAAAAGAGCAATGATTTAGGCCAACATCAATAGTAATCCTGATCCAAGCCTCCTCCCCCTGCACACATAATTAGGAGATATTCCAAGACATATTTTCCTGAGAACTACTAAAGGGATGACAGTTCACAAATGTTTTTCCTGCTGTTATAATAATCCCCACAGTCATGAGTTCACGTTGAGGGGTCTTACTCAACTGATAAGAACAAATCTTGTAACAGTTTCATCAGCTTTTCATGGCAAAGGAAATTAATTCCATTTCAATGCATATCTATATGCAATTTTCATAATGTGCTGCTGCATTTCTTGCATTTACATCTGTTTAATTTCATGTTTTTAGATCATGTCCACAGAGTTTAAGACATATAGGTGTATGTGTCTGCAAATATTTAAAGACCAGATGCATATAGCAAGTCTCTTCCTGGCAGCGCTGAGAGGCTCCTAGTGAGACTTCAGATGTTTAAATCCCATGGGAAGTACTGAAAATGCTGCCAGCTGTCAGCCAGCAGCTTTAGGCGCCTAAATGCCTTTAACATATTGGTACTGTGTGTTTAGCTCAGAATATGAGAAACTATAAGTGATTCAAACTATGGAATAGAGGTTAGTCTTGTATACACACTACAGCATAACTGGTATAGCAGAGTATCTTTTAAAAGGAATGGAAAGAGAAAGCCCTGATGAACTACCAAGAATTTGTAAATATCAGCTCTAGATTCTATGATATGATCAGTGCAAATATGTAAATTTACCTATGTAGCAGGTTCTGCAGAACAGGGAGGGGAACATACAGTATTTATAGATAGACAAGTACTTTCTTGCAAAAAGAACTTCCTCGCAATTGATGGGATCCAATTTGCCTGTGTTTTTCCCAAGACAACTCCACCTTTGACGAAGTCATTCTGCACCCACTGAGAGCAGAACAAACCCCATCAGTTTTATGCTGCATTTTCCCTCCATGCTCCCTTAGGACAACACATTAGGGTGGTCTTTTTGCCAAACACCTATTTTCTCTGCTCCCAGCCCAGCAGCACCGAGGCACTAGAGCAGCCACACACTGCACCTTGTCTTTGCTGAGCCAGAGCCTCTCAGTGAGCTCATTTCATCTGGAGACAACTCACGTCAGAGATGTAAAAAGGAACAGAAAGGTCATGTTGCAACTCGGAACAAACGAAAAAACATTACTCCCTGAACTAATTCTTGGCTGCTTTAATTTTCATTTACTCTGTGTTACTTGTTGCCATGCTTGAGTGACATGGCATAGAGAATTTTCCTGCTTCAGATACAAAGAAAGCATTTTCCATTGTGCTGAAACAGCCCAGAAACCTGCCCACTTCCTGACAGAGTACAGTATACAAACTCTGAAGAAAAGGGAAAAAACAGCTCCAAGCTAAAGAATATAAATAATCTCAGACAACAGAGCAATTTCATTGTTTACATGACCCGCTGCTGCTTACAAAAAGGATACATGGGAAAATGAGATTGTTTTGCTGTATGTCTGATAGTACTGTATTGTGACATTGCACCTGGTAGCCTGTGGGTGCCAGGAAAGAATCAAAGTAGCAGGGCTTAGCCAGCCTCATAAAATTTGAAAATTAATATTGTTTTACCAACTTAAAAGTATTTCAGCCATTTTCCAGAATATTCATCACATTTGATGAATCTACTCAAATATGGATTATTAAGGAATGAGTATTTATAATTCTAGGGAGTATTTATATTGAGTATTTATAATTTTCCTGTCTTCTATATATCTTGACAAGAATGTTCAAAAAGGAAACAAAATTTCACTAGGAACCACAAGAGCATGTACTTGGGCACAGGAAAGCCTAAGAGTCCTTTTTGATAAACTGAACAAAGCTGATAAGATGTTAAATGAGAAAGAAAAAAATTCAGATTGGATTCCGAAGCAGTTTCTGATAGTAGTGAAACATGCAGATTATGGCTTTAAGAAAAAAATTACAAGAATGAGGAAAATTGGAAGTGGCTCATCCATTGAACTTGCTGTCATGCAGAGTTTCTAAATTCACTTCACAACTGGGGGTGAGAGGAAAAGAAGGAATGGGAATTGGGAAGCCTAAAAAATTGCAGAAGGAACACCTGACATGAACTGGCACTGACAGAAAGCAGCCCCTGCTGTGGGGAAGCACCAGCTGAGGGGGAACATGGTACATGCTTCCTGCTGGATCCAGATATATGGAGTAATGGAGAGAAAGCAAGATACAACCAGGCTGCTGAGTGGTGAGGAGCACGGACCTGTTCTTCATTACCTAGGGCTGGGTAGCTATTTTAAAGTTTGAATGTGGAAGCCAAATAGCAGAGCTGTGACCACAAGTCAGCCAAATTCCCACTCAGAGCCAAATGCTCCAGCATGGAACAGATTTTATTATTACAGCTATGTTACATTTTCCTTTATTAAGCTGCCTTGGATTTATTTTAAGCTTTTTTTTTGGACAGGCTAGCGTTTTTAAGTATCACAGTAATTCTGAAAATAGATCTTATTTATTGGTACAGTGACATCTATTAGTGTATTAAAATGCATGCTGGTATGGCTGGGGCTTTGCTGGCTGAAGAAGCAGAGCATTTGCTGTGGAACCTGATGCATCGACACACACTTGATTTTTAAGTAGAAATGGCAATTCTGGCTCTTGGTGCCCCTGTGCCAGAGATGATCAGCCCAAAGCAGTGTCAGGAGCATGGAGTGTGTCAGTGGGCATCAAAGTCTGGCAGCCTCACTCCATCTGGTGGGAGATGCATTTTCTTGAGAGGGTTTGAGTGACCCTACTCCCCTTTGTCTGGGGTGTGCAGAAGACAGTTCCATGGGTATTGTGTTGTATATTGGGTATTCCAGGTATTTCTGTCAATACCTGTCAACATCTTATGCAAATTTGTAGGGATTGTGGAATTGCTTCATTTGGATCAAGCTTAAGTTTCCCAAACACCGATACAGATTCAAAATGTGGAGGTGCTCAAAACTTTCTAGATAGCAGATCTATCCATGTTGTTGCACTTGGAAGTATGTACCTTGGCTGGGGCAATTCCAACAGCTGGCTTTGGGGATGGCAAACCTGCCACGGGACAGGGCAGTGGCATTGCAGCAGGACACCTGAAAACTTCCCTCCAAGAATGTATACTGCTGTGTGAAAGGAAAATGGGCTGAGAGATCACTAATTCAGTTCCCTCCCTTGCATGTTGACTGACTTAAATCTCCCTGCCTACTCATGTTTTGCAGAGGTTCTGGAAACAGCAGCAATCCCAGCAGCTTTGTAGCAGGGCAAATACCGTTCAAGCTTTTAGGGCTTTTAAGATTATGTTGAAAAGTCACTCTCCAAAGTGCTGTTTTAGATCCCATTGAGGATCAAAGATATGCATTAAATTACACTATTGAATCCTTTTCTGCAAAAGATGACAGAACTGGAATTTTATACCCTCAGCAACAAGAGTACAGAACCTTGCACACCCTTAGAAAAATGATTAGGGGAAAAAAAAAAGGAAAGAAGAAAAAATGAAAAAGTATAATGTAATAACTGAATTCTATCTCTAAATTTTCTTAAACACCAGGACCTTCATGCAGGTGTATGTAAGGGTGTTAATATCTTTTGGCAGAAAGTTTTGGCACACTTAAATCTTACCAAACCACATGGATAATTTGTAATTGCAACAGAAAAAGAACAATAGCATGTTATCCAAAATTGCCTGCTATACCTACTCTGTGATAAAACCAAGAAGTTTCTGGAGAAAATAAAGGAAAAATGTAAGGATGACTCACATGAATAAAGCTTAAAAGCATGTCTTGTGTCCCTTAGTAAGACATGTAAAGATCCCCATAAGCTTAGGATCTTTGGCTTTGCTTATTTCCGCTTAGATAAATGTAAATCATTAAAATGCACAGCCACATTACTTCATGTGGGTTAACAAAGTATGAAACCATCTAGTAAATTCATGATTCATGGCAGTACTTGTAAAAAAAGCACATCCACATCTAACCAGGGTACAATATATTTGAAAGCCACAATGTACACTGCAGAGATTTTTAACATAAATAGTCTACTTCTCAGATGTGCTGTGCAACTGCAACTATTATAAAAATGGATGGGTCTCACATCGAAGTCATGTAGTGCTCGACTCATTTACTCTTATAAGTACATTTATTGAGAGGATACACATTCTTCAGCCTCAAACTACCTTCACAGTAAACTTTACGTGTAACACTAAACAAACTGCCTCATACTTTCTGGTGTGAGGTAAACCAGAAGGGTAACCAGACAAGCATCTTTACACTGATAATGTGTTACTGCAGTATCTGAGAGCAGAGTAAACAACTTGACTAGTACTGACCCCAGTGAAGTGAGTACTGCAGGTGTTTTTTTGAGCATATCCTTTGCCACAGGTTAATGCCTTTTCTAGCAAAAGCTTTTTCTTTATTTTGTTCTTCTTTTATTTTTTTCCCTTTTTCCTTGTTTCTCTCTCTTTTCCTCTTTTCCTTTCTGTACCATTTCACTCAATTGGGTTAAAAAGCAGACAAACAGTGAAAATGACAGGGCTAAGACAGAAATAACCTTCAGTGGGGCTGCCAAGTGAGATAGGCACATCCAACAGGGAGCAGTAAATATTTCCACCCGGATGACGGTAATGATGAGCAGTTTAGTCTCTCTAGCTGTGCCTCATGCCCCAATGAACTCCAAGAGTCAGGCACATTCAGGAAGGATGAGTGCAGTGAGGATGAGCAGGGGAATAGACAGCCTCTCTTACAGAAGGAGACTCACAGACACAGGTCTGGTAGTGTGCAGCAAATAAATACAACAAGGGAAGAGGATGGCTCTTCATTAGTACACCAGGAGTGAAAACCAGAAAAATGGTCACTTAAGATATAGGACAAGACTTGCTTTAAAACAAGTGGGTGTAAAATTCCTGTGAGTCAGTTCAGGTTAGGAATCAGGCAGAGGTTTCTAAAGAGCAAAGCAAGTGAGGCTCTGTAGAGCCCTTCAGCAGTTATTTTGGCTGCAGCTGCCATCCAAGTGTTCAGCCTAATGTTTGTGGGAAAGCAATCTCGTGGCTGGCCACATCTCAGCCTGCCACTCTCATCCTCTTTGTGCACCCCCTGGCACATCCCCAGTGCAGGAGCTCGCAGAGGGGCACGGCTGACACTCAGGGAAGAGGGCCAGGAGCAGCAGCAAAGCATTTGCTTCCAGAATGTCAGCTGAGGGATAAAATCACCACTGACTGTGGATCTTGCATATGGGAAAAATGGTAAGGAGCCAGAGCCAGAGGATGACACCAGAAGGGAAGAGGCTGGTGTGAGGGAGAGGTAGGCTTTGTTCTGGTGTTCTAATCAAGGCTTAGCTGCGTGTTATTAAGCAGACACGATTTGATGTTAAGACTGTTCAGACATTGGGATAATCAGGCCAGCCAAGTTCAGATTTTGAATGCGAAGAAGGAAGCCATGCAAAGAAAAATGCTGCAGTGTTACAATTTATTTTCTCTGAAGCATTTGCAAATGATATTTTTCCTGGGGCTCAAGAACCTTTGGCAGGGCCTGGATGGCAATGATCAACTGAGAAAAATAAACATTCTAACCCAGATCATCAGTTCTGTAACTATAAAAAATAATTAATTTGCTTAGCACTTCAAACTTAGTAGAACACAAAATCTCAGGGGACATCTGCACTTGAAAGATCTTTGGATTAGGGGCATGGGGAATTTACACTCCCCAGGCTCTGCTTGAAAACTTAAAGTATAGTTGACTTTAAGTCCAAGCAAGACAGGTTTTTGTAACTTAATACTTTTTCAAAGTGAGGAGTGTCCACACATGGAGTTACTCTGCAATAACTAACTGCCCACACAGGCCAGCCCTAGCAGCTAACACTGGAAGCAGGCATTTTCAGCACTCAAGCACAGAGCTTTTAAACATTCGCTCACTCACTCACTCGCTCACTTTCATGCAGGTGAATGTATCTATCAGCTTCCATGGGGTTGCTCATGCACATGCCGAAGTATTTACAGGGCTGGAGCCCTGATTTGTAGAAAGGAAGGTGTGATATGCCCTCGAGTACCACCTTACAGAAAAACACTCATGCCTGGACTGGCTAGTATATCCCACCATCTCTCCCAACCCTCTGACACAGTTGGCTCTCTAACTCCCAGATAATGCACACGTGTTCAGTCATATACAAACCCTAGAACACCCCTTCCCCCCATGGAAAAGACAGCCAGCTGTTACAAAATTCAGACCTTTAATTAACACAGTTTACTGGCTGATACTGCCAAGCAAAACAGAGACAATTAATAATAATCAGGACTGAAGGGTCTGAGACAGCTTATGAGTAAAGGATTGTATTAGTTGTTTAAAAAGGACAAACTTGCTCCTGCCTGCAGTGATAGGGAACAAAGGGCGGTGATGTATAACCAGGGAGGAAAGAGACTCTCTCCGTGGCTTTTGTAGATTACTGTGTGAATGACAGGAGCGGCAGGAGCAAACACCTCTTTTCATTTGCTCAGCCTGCTGGAGAAGAATAGCAGCGCTTGCCAATGAAGCTGCAGCTGTGCTTCAGCGCCGCTTAATCACTGTGTATGACTGAGGGTTAATTAGCTGCCATTCTTACTCCTATTTGTTGTTCTAATGAAGATTTGCATAAATGTAAGAGTAAGGGGTAACTGATACATGATTCTTCACTTCAGAGGCCAGGGTGGAAGACTGGCCCATCCTATGTGTTTATGTTTGTGGGAGATTCAGTGTTGCCTTTCCATTTGACTTGATCTGCTTCTGGCTGATGAACGGTGAAAAAAGAGTTCAAAGTTGCTTATCAAATCGAGACCCCTGTTGTGTTTCTGCATTTAGAAAGGGGCAGACTACTTAGATGAAGAGAGGACTGATGGATTAGAAAATTACTCCCAGCTGATAGAGAGGAAAAAATATATATGCATGTTTCTGAAGCTACTTATGTGTATATATATGTGATATATTTCAATGATATATATATCAGTGACACATCTTTCTAGCCATCCATCTGATGGCAAATAACCAATAATTCTTTAATGATAAAATGTCACAAAAAATAACAGGATAGGCAGTACAACTGCAGCACATTAGGCAATATGCCGAAAAGTAAGGACTTGTAAATTTCTGCAAGCTATCACTAACATTCCAAGTTCACATTTAAATAAAAAGAATATCTAACATGAAACAGGCAATTTCCAAGGAAAGTGAAAATGACTCAGCACTTCAAAAATATCTGCCATCAGTGTCTCGTGAGACTGGGATACAAAATTAAGAAATTGCATTAATTCATCAAAAAAAAGGGGAAAATTTTACCATGAAGCAGTGACAAAACCCAAAACTCCTTCATAATTAAAGAGAAGATTTGAAAATGAAACATCATAAAATTCTTCTATTTACTTTGGTCAAGACAATGCTTATGGCTGATAACTGAAAGAGGCTTAAATGGAAGAACTTTCCATTTTTGGTATGTTAACTTGTTGTACATGATGATATGGTATGGATAACTGTTTTCAGTATTCCTCTTACACACTTGCTATGGTAAAACTGTTGTTTGACAGCATCTGTAAGGATTTAGGATTGAGAAGGCAGAAGTACTGAATTTCTAAGTTTCAAATCACTGCTGGATACTGTTCAGCTCTGTAGCCCTCCAAAGAGAGTTGACCACAGAGAGCATTTATTTACTGCCCATCTCTCAATCACTACACAGCTTTGCAGCGTCTCTAGTTCTTTACATGGTCTCTAAGACACATGAGCAAATATTAATTTGCTTTTGTACACTTCTGTCATCTATCTGCCTGACTACCTACAGACACTTCTGCATATTTTTGGCCAAATAGTAACAGAAATCAATCTTTCAGAGATGTGTGGAGAGCATTCAATACATGTGAAATAAATGCGTCTAAAATGGTAACACTCTATCACTCCACTTCTTAGCTGAAAGGAACACCACAGGTTTCAAAGCTTTATACAGCAACAAACCCACATGAAAATAAAAGCAGTCAATCATACTTTTTGCCTGCTCTCACCTTCTTTTGAGTTTTGAAATCTTTCAGTATTCTATTACAGCTTTCGATTCAGCCCCGATTATGCCAGAATCTCACATTCTGCCTTTTTCAAAGCAATTTTTAGCCCTTTGGGCAAATTAAAAATAATACTGAAGAATAAAATACAAATGTAGAATAAAAAACCCCAGCAACAACTCTCACGACATATAAACAGATCACATAATTTTTCTTCAATGATTCTTTAGTAATTTCTACATATTATGGTTTTCCAAGGCTACAGTCAAAATTATGCATTGGTAAATAGGGTAAGAGAAAGTGTAAATTACGGATGTAGTGGTCAATGGCATAAAACAAATCTAAAAGAGCTGAGGGGAGAGGTTAAGTGCTATGCTAGTTAATAAGAATGACAGCTTGCTTTGAATACTCATGCTGACTGTCCAAGATATTGAATAAACCTAATTTAAACTAATTTTCATTATTTGTAGAGCCTGCATTAGGCATCTATCATTGTCAGTGCTATTAATATTCTTTTCAGAGACCACATTATCAGCATATTTAAATGAAAGCTTTCCTTTTCAATATTTATTAACTCATTAATATTTCTTGGAGGTAATATCCTGGTTGTAATATCCAAATTAGTGCATACTAAGGTATTTTCTACTGATCAAACTTTCTGAATTAAAAAAAAAATTCTCCAATACTGCACCTGAGCTTCTAAAATTCTGCTTTCTTTTTGTACTGTTTGTATGAACGGCATTTAAAATTTACATTTTTGTGTTTTGTAGTAGGTACCAGTAAACCAGAGCACTGAGCAGATATTAGTAAGTTGACCAAATGTGATCGATGAATGAATAAGGATATGAAAGTTAATTTTTCTTACCTGGGTTACAGTCTGTGAGGAGGGAGCAGATGGAGAGGAGAACTTTAGAAATGGTTAACGCTGGACTCCAGTTGTCCTTTAAAATGTCCAGGCAGATGACGCCTTGGCTGTTAATGTTACAGTGGTAGATCCTTGTCCGGAATGTTACCTGGAAAGGACAGTGTGTCTCAGTGGAACAGCGTTCAAGCCACAATAATTACACAATTATTAAACAATGAAAAATCATAGGAAAAAATATTCTGCTTTCCAGGCTGAAACAACAGTACTCTGCTACTGCTGGTTAAAGACTGGGCAAGACAAAATAAAGGAAATAAACTCTGCCTCTTAAATCTGTGGCCAGCAGTGAAACTGGTTCATGCAGGCTGAGAATGGGACACATTTCTTGAGCTTCCTCCGGCCTTTGTCTTATCAATCCCATTATTTTGTATACAGCCAAGAAAACAAGCTATTCCAGCCCTTGGACAGTGTCCATAACTCAGGTCCACAGCTCTTTCACACTTTGAAGGAAGTCAGAACAAGACAGATTCTTCTACTGTCTTCATCTGTTCATCATCTGACACAATAGATTAAGCTGTAAAAAGAAATGAAGAGGCATCACAGCAGTGACTCCTGAAAAAATTGAAGTGAAATATTTTTGAGAAAGACTGCTCAAATAAAATGGTTTTATTTCCAAATTTTAGGTTACATTTTTTATCAGTAGAATTGTTTACAAACACCATTTGGGGTTTTTTGGTAGTTTATTTTGATGACTTCTGTATCTATTTTATATGGTCTTCCAGGTGATCCTATAGGTAACAAACCAAGGAGATTATTTTAGCCCAGAATAATGTCCTCCTTCTTCAAGGTGAAGACTTTTTATTTTAAAAGAAGCTCAGCTGTGAAAGTTCGCTTCATAGTTCAGAATGAATACCGGGGCTACTGGATAGGAAAGGACAATATGAAAAAGAAAATCACACCACCTCTTGGAGGTCATCAAGGACTAACTTCTCCATCAGTTCTACACAAATGACAAGTCAAACTCAGGTGGTTTCAATGACATGTTCATAAAATCTAAAATTAAGATGCAGAATTTCAGATATCCACCTCATAAGCAACAGTCCTGCCAAGAGAGGGGCTGGGCAGGCAGGAGACAACAGCAGGCAAAGCGTTCCCTGGCTCAGGGAAACCTTCACTCCTCTTGGACAGTGCTAATGTCAGCTGGGAGTGCTTACAAACCCACCCCTGCCCTACCACAGATAAACCCGTGTTTGGAGGGTAATGCAAACTGGTGACAGGCATGCTGCTCTTCTGAATATCCGAGATCTCAGGGATCTGAGTGGGATTATCAGGCCACTCATCAAGCAGAAGAGAGAATACAAGTGAAATAATACAGTACCCAGTTTATGTCTATAAAAAATAATCACAGAAATCATTCTCTAGCACACTGAAAAATTCAGCTCCTTTGGATTAAATCAAGAAGCTTTGACAAAATAATGGAAAGAAAGCATAGTAGATTTATGGTATTAAAACATTGCATTCAACAAGAAATAGTTTTTCTTGTAAGTACTTTTCCACGTAGATCTGGAAAAATGCTTTGCAGCCCATTGTTATGCACCAGTGAGTTCTGTACCAAATAACCCTACTAAGCAAGTTCATCAGTTTTTAAATGTCTCTATATCTAAAGGTATTGCTAATTAATAGGTTAATTTAACAGTTTGCCACTCCATACCCTACCAATTTGTAGGTTCTTTCATTTTTCCCCTTCACTTGAGGTTTTGCTTATTGTTTTCCAGACTAAGTGCTTCACTTCTGGGACTTCTATGAGAATTTAAAATATTTCTGGCACAATGATCTCAATTAATCCAAATGCTTTAGCCAGATGATCTATTTTCTCTCCCTCATTAGAAGCTCAAGCACATTCAGCATTTAGAGGGAAGGAAGTCCTCTGTGAGATCAAAAATTTTTTTATTTAAATAATTATAATTTGGTGATAAAATTAAGTGTCTGTCTACAAAGGGAAGCTATTTTGAACAAGGAAGATTACTAATGCACAAAAGCCATAAACTATCTTATGCAAACTGCATGTCAAAAGTGCCCAGAAAGGGGTTGATGTGGAGGACCATCCTGTGAATTGTAGGTGCTCATTAATTCTCCAGGCAGATTAACTCCAGGAACTCTTATACTCCAGTTAGAAGTGAATCAGTGACTGCTTCCTAGCAGGATGTTCCAGGACTCAGGCAAACACCTGCTCAATTTTAAGTATCGTATGCTTTTTAGTACACCGATGAAATAAAGCTTATGCTTAAGTATTTTACCTCGACAAAGGTGCTTCCTTATACTTCCACAAAGAAAAATTTGAGGACTTCATTAAATGGCATCAAAATACACCGAGTAATAAGATATGTGTGGCCTCACTGAATGTGGGGGAAACACTGAATCCACTGCATAGATTAAACTGTATCCTCTAAAACATTTATAGACAGGTCAGCTTGAGCTTGTAACCTGCTTCAGAGAAGGTCATCAATTTGAGTGTGTATTTTAAGTGTAACTGCTTTGCTGCCAGCAGAGAGGACAGATGCTGCCACAGCTCCCCTGCCTCAGCTGCTGCTGAAGCATGGAAGCAAGGGCACTGGGAATTTGGCAGGATTCAGAGCCACTGAGATGAATGGAGGTAGTTCATGTCTTTCATGAACTGTTCAATGCTCTATACCTGGTGGATAAATGTATGTGGGACTATACCTGTTTGTAGTTGGAAGGCTGCTTTTAGAAAATGCTTAGACCTGAAATACAGCATTTTTTCACTGAGTACATATTAAACCTGTGACATTGAAAAAGATAAGGCTTGCTGCTCACCACTGACAATGTCACCAACTCGGCAAATATGCCAGTGCACTTCAAAATGCCTGCCTAAGAACAGAGGCATTTAAACTATTTAAATAATCAACGTATTAGTTATTTTCAAATGACAATGTTATATTTTATTAATTAATTATTGAAAAATCAGTTCAATTAATTAAAGAAAAGAATCACAGTGTTTAGAATTGAAAAATAAGCTGTATTAATGACAGCCTTAACACACTGGAAACCGTGGCCTGAAGGTGGTGGGTAACAGAGTTCTTACCCCAAGGCAGCAGAGTACAAATGGGATGACACATTGCTTTCCTCGTGCATATATTGCCTCAAATTGTTGGTAATGTGGGAAATGCTGACATGTAACTTTCTGCATGTTGTGCTTACCACACCTACATTATAAGGTTATGCAGGGTCCTCCTATTATATGTGTAGAGGGAAACTATGTGTTAATACCTTTCCAGGGGAATGGCATTTTCTTTATTATGGTCATATTTTTACCTTTGATGTCACTTAAATGTTTCCTTTAAATGGTGGATTCTAATTCCATTTATCCCCTAATGAAAACACCTAACAATCCCATGCAGAAGCTCAAAGGAATGTGTGGGTGTGCAGGCAAAGTCACCTTCAGACAATTAAAAGGCAGAGGAGCAATTTAGGGGTTTTCTTGAACAGTAAGTGTTCCCTCTTTCATTCTGGAATTTAATGAGCATACCCAATTTTTGTTGAATAAAAATATAGGTCTCAGAAAAATGCAAATTATGGGAAATAGGGAAAAATGGGACTGCCTTCTGAAAACTGTGAATACTACAAACAAACTTCCAAAAGGTAATAATAAGGAATTTATATTCAATCAGTTTTGGAAATAAACAATAATAAGCTCATCTGTTATCTACTGCTGAATGCCAAACATGCAAAGCTATGGCTGGATGCTCACTGAGTAAGTTTTAGGATTGAAAAAAGACTGTTTGTAAAACCTGGGAAGAGGAAACTAAGACAGATCTCAGTTGAGTGATTGGAGGCAACTGGTTGAAGGCAAGATAAGTAATTTCTGGATCTCAGAGTGATTTTGAACACCAGTTTTCCAAAATGATGTAGTCTTAAAATAACTTACTATCTCTCTTTTGCATGGAGGTCTGAACACAACAGTCACTATGGTGCCTGGTAGACCATCTCACACACCTTCAGACTCCACTGAATTCAGTTGCAATCTTCTTCAAGAACATATTAGGAGGAAAAAATGATTCCTCAGTTTTACAAATTACATGCAAGGGGTTACAGTGTTCCCTGAGGGTTTGCTTTCATCAGCCTTTTTGGGTTCAAACCCTCACCTCCTGATTCTCAGTCACTGGAGCCTGTGTAGGGAGGAAGGAAAGATTCCCAGAGCCAACAGGAGAATAAACAAAAACAACCTCCTTTGGATCAGCTAACACTAGAAGCAGAGCTGAGATCCCAGGGCTCTCATTCCCGTGACTTTGGAAAGTTCCTTTTAAGACCTTTCATTTCTTACAATGATAGAATCCTGCACGCCTGCCTGAGATGAAATTTCAGTCTTCCTCAAATATTCCCCAGGAGTTCTCCTTTAATAAAACTTCAGTGGCACTACCTGAAGTGGAAGAAGTTGTACTGCATACAGAAAAGGTTATATATATATATATANGAGAGAGTAAGTTGTTCCCATCTCAGTTTGTCAGACTTTATGAGCAATACATTTGTCTGCTCAGACAGAGAAAATAAAAACAAGATTAGGCCTACACTCTTCAGTCAGATGAGAAAAATAGTCTAAAAAAATCAAAATGAAAAATGTATATATCTCTGAATGACACAATGTTCATGCAATAATCTTTATATTAACCAGCACCCTTTAATTTCTTAGAGAGTGCACTTCATTTATCTATGAGCACTGAGCCTGCCTTTCTAAGACAGGTGGACTATTTCCAGTTTGTCAGTACAGATCTGTAGCATGCACAACTGTTGAGATACTTAATGGTTTATCAGAAAAAGTGCATAAAAATGACTAGCCATATGATGCTCACTATTTAAGAACACATTTTAAGTTTACATCAAGAAATGAACTTCATCCAGTTCCCAAAACACTTGATTACATCTAATTTTACTTGGTAAAAAACAGATATAATTTATTTTATTGAAGGGAAATATATAGTATCTACATTAGCAGGAAATAATAAACTGTAATTACGTTTGCTTGACCTACAGAGAAGTCTGATATGCAAACTGTGCTGTGCTTCTTTGGCAAAACGCATTGTGCAAGACATCAGTAGCCAAAAGTGGTAACAATTTAAATGGATATAATAGCATCCACATGAGTTAACCTTTAATATTACTGAAAATGAATCAGTATGCAATGTGAGTAATTATTCATTATATTCATCGTAATTATGAAGCTGAGTAACTACTCACACTGTCTCATTGAACAGTGTTGCAGGGGAAAAAAACTGAATAAGCACAGCAGCACTAAGCATCTATATTATATAAATGCACTCATTTTGCACACAGAATTAACAGCAGGAAAAGTAAAAAGGGACCTTGATAATCTTTGATGTATCCAAGAGAGCAAATTTAAAAAGAAAATCCCAAGCAGTACAAAGTTTTCTGAAAACAAAGGAAGAGAAGGAGAGGACAAGGGAAATGGATTACTGTTTGGGTTAGGGATGTTCAGAATAGAAACAAGATGGTAATATCCCAAGCATCAAAAGCTTTCTCTGACAAAGTCACTGAGAGTTTTTATAAAATGATTTTCATATAATCAGCATAATCTTTCTTATAATTAGTAGTTCCATATGGAAAGTCAGCAAAAAAAAGTTATTTTATAGAGACTGAGGGTTTTAAAAGATTTACTGGCCATTTAACTTCTATAAAATAAAACCTCCTTGAAATTATGCAGGCTGCACTGTCTTACATGTACACCTCTCTCAGTTCACCAGAGTGCTCCTGCAAGGTGCTCCAGGCACAAGACTTATTCCTAGACTTTACTCTAGGAAACAGGGGCCTTTTCCGATTCCAACAGCCTTTGGGTATTTAGGTCCTCCATACATGAGAAGTCCTAGACAGACTGACTTCAGAATTAATAGGTTTTTGTCCTGATCAGTTCATCTGCTCTCATTTTATAGTAATGATGTGCATAAAATTCATTCTCCCACATCTGTGTATATTTATCTGTGTGTCGGTAAAAGAGGACAAGAAACAACATCGACATATTATATATATTTTAGATCACATGGATTTTATGCAGTAGTAAAACATGCTTGATGCAGCAGGATTATGTAGCTTCTGGCACACTTATGTAGCTAAAGACAACTTGTCTTCTGAAAATATATTTGACAAGCGTTATGAAAACCAATGTTGTGAGGCAGAAGATATTCCCCGTAAGATGCCTCTGCTGGCCCTCTTAAAGAGCTTAGTGTACTGAGTATTCACAGGAAATTGGAAGAAATTATAAACCACCTAAGTCTTGGTGAAGGAAAACAGGAGGAGTTCAGTTAGATAGAGCTGTTTGCATCAAGATTAAAGAAATCAATAGAAACGACTGATATAAATTAGTGTATTATAAACAGAATGAATAAGGAGGCTATTCGTTAGAAGAATCATTGGCAATTCAATTTGCCAATTACTAGAAGAATTATCAGATAAATTCAATCAAAGGAAATCTCAGAGATTTCCATGGCATTGCCTTGTAAAACGTATATTTTGCATTTATTTACAATAAAACATAGTTGATTCTCTCCTCAGTCTAACATATTTCTGCTCACATCTATTTCCTGCACTTGAAAACTCTCATTCTGTCATTTTGAGGGACATTACAGTTTGTTAAGCAGCCACCTGTGTTTGAGCTGTCCAGAGCCCTGTTCCACTGCACGCTGGTTCTGTGTCACCTGAAAAAACACAGACTCACAGAATGGCTTGGGTTGGAAGGGACCTTGAAGATCATTCAGTGTCAACCCTCCTGCCATGGGCAGGGACACCTCCCCCTAGACCAGACTGCTGCAAGCTCCATCCACCCTGGCCTTCAACACTTCTAGGGCAGGGGCATCCCAGGGATGTGACTTATGGAACAAACTCTTTCACTGCAGGTGGTGCAAGCATGGGAACTGCACTCAGCAGCTCAACATGCCTGGAAAGAGCTGCTCCAGAAGAGCAGGACTGGGGCTGATCCTGCTGGCTCTGACAATGGCCTGCTGGTGGTAGGTTGTCCATTTCTCCCTTTCAAAGACTCCCCTGCATCTGATTTCTGCCTGCAAACACCCAAAGACTTCACTTGCTGGGAAAACCTGCCAACTCCATTTATTGTCATGGATGAAGGATTCCTGGGCTGCTCTCAGCAAGAAGATGCAAATAGAAAGTCTGGGTGAGAAGAAAAGGGAGCATGGGGGCACAGCAAAGGGGCGGCGGGAAGCAGCGCTGTGGGAATGCACGGGGTGAGGCACCGCCACGCCATCAGGAGAAGGAGGATGGGGAGGGCAGGAGGCAGCTGAAAAAAGCTGTGAGCAGCACAGCACAGCTCTGAGAGCTAATAGGATGTGACAGAGGCTATGAGAGAAGTATGACGAGGCAAATGAATGTAAGGGATAAGGCTGGCAGGAAACCATTGCATTTGAAGGCTACCCTTATGACGGCAATATCTGGGAAAGGGGGCAAAAGGAGGTAGACTGAACCCCTGCCTGCACCAGGGTTGCAGAGATGGTGAAAAGGGGTCGATCAAATGGGCTGCACTTTAGGAGTTTTAGAGCTTCATGTGTAAATTGTGTTAATACGATAAATACAATTTAACATGCATGTCTGCCTTGTAAGGTTCATTTCAACAATGTAGGTTAGAAATACCAAGTAATGCTTATTTTTTTTGCGTCCACTCTTGGAAGCACTGCTTTTCTATTACACTGGAGATAAGAATGTCCTTAACAGCTAATCACATATAAAACAAGTATGAACATGTAGAATAGAAGCCAGGAACAAAAAGAACTGCCCCTCAGACATGAGGCTGAACTTAGAAAATAGGTTGAGAGTGTCTACCATGGGAGAAGAATTCCACAAAAAGATATTTATTGAGATTAGTGCTGTATTACAATTACTTATAAAAAAAACCCTGAGGAGATGTTTAATATTGCCATAAAGATCAGACTCTCTAGACATGGTGCATTATATTTAAAAAGGAAAAGGCCCTCCCTTGCAGTCCAACAGCTGATTTAAACCATCTAGACTTTCAAGTGCTGAGAATAGTTTTTCAGTCAGTCTACAAGCATAGGAGATTCACATGGAGGAAAAAGGGTATTCTGTTATTTTAATTTTGATTTAAAAGTGATTTAGCATATTGCAGCTTTCAAGTCCTATGAACCATTTTTCAGTCAGCTGAGATTAAAGTCCCCAGCAAGATTAATTGTAGAGTTTGGATTAAGGGATTCTATAAATTACTCAAATTCAAAAATAAAGCTAGCAGAATACTAGGATAATGATAGATATATCCATATTGTATCAGCCACAGCTAAATTGAATTGACACTGTAATAGACTGAATGTAGTCAAATATGAGAGTAGAAGTTATTAATAAAGATTATTCTTGATGAAAATGCAGACTCCACTGCAGTGACAATTCCTGGGAGGAAAGTTCACTTGAAGAGCATTCATTTTTCTGCAAACACCTGTACAAAAGACTGGTATGGCTTCCTGATTTGTCAAAGCTTCCTGCTCCAGAGGGACAGTATGTGGGATAATGAACTTATTTGCCTTTCCTTCAGTTGTGTATCGTACACAAAGTTGTGGTGTTTGTACTGATGGCTAAATTTTAAAGTATCTCAGATCAAAACCTTGCATACTTAGGGAATTCACTGATTTCTTATGTGGACTGAGGACAGAAATTGAGGAGAAGCTTTCTGTTGGACCCATCTGACTAAAAGATGTGATACCCTCTACTCAAATACAGATGAACATATACATATATAATCATACATGTACACCCACAGATATACACACACGTCCTCCCACAAGAGACATCTACGTATGGCTAGATCCCATTCAATACCCCAAAGGAGCTCTGGGGTATTGAATGGGATAGAGAGAGAAAAAGAGCTTTTCTCTGTTAAAGCCAAGAGGTGAACTGTCTGAATCCATTAAGGATGAAAGGAAGATAGTTAGCAGGAAAAAGAAATCTCAAAGGTATTTCTGAAAAAGGTCAAGGGGGTCATTAAGCCACTGAAAAAATGTAAGGTGATTTCCTTGGCAGGTCATCTAAGCATCTAAGTTTTTTCATTCATTTCTGATGTGAACAGGGCACAGCTTTGTCTTTTTTTCAGTCGTCTACACTACAAGGGATGTGCTGTATTTTTGGGCTGAAGTGAAACCTCACCTTGTGACCAAGATTGAAGCCTCAGCAGCATCTGGCCTTTAGCAGAAAGTGAGCTCATCACCACACCTATGCCTCACTTTGTGTGTTCCATACCTTCCATCTGTCTAGCATCTCATAAAACCAACGTGATGCTGTGGATGCAGCCGAGAGGAGAATGGTGATCCTGCAGCCTGCCTGCTTTCTTGCTGACTCAGCCAACAAGGTGCTCAGCTCATTTCTGCAGTGCTACAGCAGCTTCCTCACAGTGGAGGCAAGGAAAAGTTTTTAATTGATTAGAGCCTCCCAGAAAGCCAAAGCCAATTTGTCAGTTCTCAGATGAGCTGTTCTAAAAATCTTGTTTTCCAGTTGAGCTAAATCAGAGTTAGGCTGGGCTGGCCCTCCATCACTCCTACTCAAGCTGAATTGGTCACACAGAGGTAAACTTTTTTGGGGAAGAACAACTCCCTCCTCTGCATGAGTGTGCTGCAATTGTGAGTGAAGCCAAATGCCATTGATTTATAAGGAAAGCAGAGCTGAAAAGGTCAGTGACCTCAGGCTCAAAAAATTTGGAGTCCAGTTTCAAGGCATGTGACAAAGCTGAAATATTGAAACAGACTGACTTCAAAGGGGAAGAAATTAACAGTGTGAGAGCAAATTATACTCCAAATTACCACATGGTTTATTCTGTGATAGTGAAGAGTAAGTTGATTTGATGCTATGCTTATGCTTTAACTTTGGAAAGACATTGATAGGTAAGGACAGAGAAAAAGGAAACTATGGAACTATGGATCCATAAGGGAAAGACTTGTAGGTGCAGACTGGAAGAGAAACCTGATGACAGTGATGTTTTGCTAGACAAAACCTGAAATGTGAACTGGATTACACAGGAGAATTAATGTGGTAAATGGAGATTAAACTTGAAAATGTTAAGATTGTTGGAGGCTACAAAGGTGCAAAACCTAATGAAATACCTAAAAGTGAAAATTTGGATAAATATTTTTCCTTTGTTAAACAAAACCTGAATGAAAAAGTGATTCACTTTCTTTTACATGATAAAGGCAAAGTAGAAAAGCAGATTAACTACCAAGAAGAGCAAATGAAAATTACTTTGTACATTTGTTAAAAAGAAAACCCAAAATATAGGTCAAACATCTTTACTTGTGCAAATGTGGTCTTGGTTGTTTATTTAATTAATGTTTTCCAACATGCAACACAGGTGCCCAGTGATCAGAACATCAGGCATCAACAGTGTTTATAGAAGCAGTCTGGATCCCTCAGAAAATATCAAGAAATATCATTTGTATAATACAAATCAAACAGTGGTTACACCACAAACATATTTTAATGATGGTAACAAAAATAAAAGACACATATCCCAAACCTATTTTCAATATATTTTCCTTATCTGAAAAATTATTTTACTCTCCTCAAGATCCATGTGTGACATGCACTTGCATAATAATGGAGTGCACAACATCTGAGAATAGATGAGGAAAAGGGATCTTTCTGCAGATTTTAACATACTGTGGATTAGGCCCCTTAATAGTGACTATGTTATGTGACATGGGAATTTGCCTTTGGAACCCCAGGCTGGGTCAAGTAATCGCATCTGAGAAATACAGTTTCTATTTCTTCATAGGTTTTTTGTGGTCACATTTTTGGAAGATCAGTTTTGACAGTACCTGTTTAAATATTTCCTTACTTCATAGTGAATGAGGGATGAGAATGGCCCACAGAAATCTCAGGAGTAATTTATGAATTCAATCATAGTGAAAAATGTGAATTAGACCCTTTCTGCTATGTTCTTACAGGGAGGTAATCTTGCCAACACTCAGGATACATTTTATGTCTTTCTCAGGACATTTCACAGTCTTGTACTTTATCCCAAAGTTTTTTAAGATGATAGAGCCATAAGGAGTTAGAGAAATTAGAATATAATTATGAAGAAATCTAAAATGATCAATGCCCATAAACCTATAAACCATGATTCTGAGAATAGCACAGAATATCACCAATCTTGTGGTGAAGTAAAAGAGATGCCAACACCCAGTGACACAGATAGCACTGTACCGTGAGGCCATGTGTTACGTTCCACATCCTCAGTACCTTTCTTTTGTTAGAAATCAGCTTGGGGAGAACATAACGAAGTAGTAGCTACCCTTTCCCAGCACAGATGACTGGCAGCAGCTACCTTATGATAAGCAGTGGTCTTCCCATGCTGCTTTATTCAAGGCAATTGCCTAACTATTTTACTTATGGACGAGTTTCGTAAGGTCTGGAAAATAGGTGTAATGAAATACCAACAGTTTGTGAGGTCACAGAGCAGGACTGAAAATAGGTGTTATACAGAACTGTGGCTGAAGTGAACAGAGTAAGAATCCATGTGTATGACACATGCTTATGACACAGTTATATCTGACATGAGTCCCCCTGTGCACAGGCACTCATTACTTTTTACAGATGACAATTTCCCTCATCATAAATACTGGTCATTTAGTAATACAATATGGCATCATCAATTCTCTTATCCTTTATCAAACAGTATGTTTTCATATGATTTATATGCACACATTTCTTACAGTGACAACTGGCATCAAGATAAAGGCAGACAATAAAATCTATTACGAAGCAAGACAAGAACCACCTCTTTGCTTGACATTTCATTAATAAGCAAGGCACAGCTGCATTACTCATGTCTCAAAATAACACAGTTGCTGAGCACAACGGAGCGCAGATTGAAAAAGACTTTACCTTGTGGTGAAATAGCAAACTGGACCTTCAGCTTCTATTTTAAAAGGGTGTCTATTGCATACACTACCTCAAGACTCAACAGGTTCAACCGAGAGAATGACAAAATTTGTCATTCAGAGCTAGTTCTTATGTATTACTTCTCTGAGAGAACTTCAAGCTCTATTTTATATGCCATTTTATCCCCTAAATAATATAATTTTAACTTTTTGGGGGGACTGAACATAACTCTTGCATGGCAGCTAGTGTAAACAGATTAAGCCCAAGAAAGAAGTTAATAAATGGGGCTTGTTAAAGCAGACCTTGTACCGACAGTGGGCTGGGCTGTGGGGAGGCAGGAAGAACAGGACAGGGGAAGAATAGAACAGCACTGACCCCAGCTCAGTGTCCCCAGAGCTTTAACTAACTGAAGGAGACATTATGAAGTTTCAAATTCCTTCTTCACTGTGTAACAAGAGCCACCTAAATCTGAAACTGCAGTCAGCAAGGTGTACAACTCCTCTAAGACCTTTTACTGACATCAAGGTTTCTCTAAAATGGAACAGTAAAAGTGGGAAACAAAGTTAGACCATCTCTAATACTGCTATACTCACCCATCTTTTGGTTACTGGCTGGGAAAGTCCAGTTTACAGAATGACAAGTGCTTCGCATTCACATCTCTCATCTGTTTTACAAAACTTTTCCTGATAACATCTGCGTTATCTACTATTGTGAACATTACTAATGTGGCATTAAAATTCTATACATAAGCACTTATATTTCGATAATCTACTCAAAGTAATCAAATAGGAATTGGCTTCTCTCTCTTTTTATGTAATATCTTCCTATTTTAGACCAACATGGCACACCCATCCTTTCATAAATGAGTCAAAAACAAGGTAAATATTTTTGATCTCATAGCTCCTTCTGTAGGGATCTTCCAGACACACTCTCCAGAGCAGCAAGGCAAGCAAAGCACTTCTTTTTACTTTGTTTCATGGAAGACAGCCCCATCTATTTGATTCTGTGAACAGCTCTGTTGGATAAATTGGTAATTCCTTCTCTCTGTAGGCCAGAGGATGCATTTTAAGAAGACGTTTTCCTTTTTTCTAAACACATTAAACAGGTGGTTTGCAATAATCCTCTGATCAAGCAATAAAGTCCCAATCTGACATCCTCCTCAGAAATTACTACTACTGGTTATAGATGATTCTCTGTATTGCCACATTGCACCCTTTTACGTTTTTGCAGCCTTCCTAACCACTAGATTTTTCGTGTTTGACATTTCAAGTTGATCATGGTAATGTTCCGTCACCTTCATGTTATTGATACACTTCTCTGTTTCTGGCTGGTATCATTATAGACAGCATTATAAAAGGAATCTCTAAGGATTTCTGTAAATCTCTGTCACTCCAGTTTCTTGACTTTGGTGCCTTATTTCCACATTCTTCCAGAAAACTGATGTAAAGCAATTACTTATAATATCTTGTACCTGCAGATATTAAGTGGGGTAGTTAAATAGGTGCATATTTTTGTCCAGGCAGCCATACAAGCCTGGTGAATTATATGGGTCAACAGGAAAGATTAAGTATCTTCAGCTACTTATAAAGGGTACAACTCAAATATAAGCACTTTCATATTCAAACAAATCCAAATTTAAAAAAATAGCTACTGGAAATTATGCAACCTTTTGCTATATAAAGCTATACTGGCAGCATGCAAGCAAATTTTAGCCAGTTATTTAAATTCTTTCCATCAAAAAAGTCAAGTTTAAAAATTCATTATTGCTTTGGAAGTTTTATGTTTCATCCTAAAATGATATTCCAACATAGACATTAAAAATATCAGGAGGAGAAGATTCCTATCAGACTTTGAATATCCTTCTACTAACCTTGGGTGGTTTAAAAGGATAGTCCGGTGAAAAGGTTATGTCAAGGAAGAAAACTCCACCTTCATATACAGACCCTGGAGGCCCCAGTATAGTTGACCTCCATTCATAAATGTTGTCTCCTTTGGGTCCAGCACTAAAATAGAAAACAAAAATATAACATAATACCACATACAATCAAGGATATACTGCATCATCTATACTCTACCAGTAGTACTGCTGGTTTTGCTGTAACACCAGAAACTAAAATTGTGTTATTGTACATTCAGTAAGTTAGTCCCCGATAGAACATGCATCTGATGTCCTAAGCTCTGGCAGAGAAGTGATATATTCAGCCAGGAAGAAGTATTAAAATCACATCATAAATTATTCAAATAAGCACAGAAAAATTTCCAACTGTCTTATCTCAAATATTTCAGTGGGCAGATGTGAAGTATTTACAGTACAAGGATATAGAGACTTTGCTGAGATGCCTTGTCACTGTCTTGCTTCATGAGCCATCCTATTTTCACCTACCTCCTCATCCACCTACCTCCTCAGTCAGTAGCAGTGGAATTACATGCATTACACAGCACAGACTGAGCTGGGTACAACCAACCTTGCAGCTGCACTTGTTCCTAACCTAATGTCTTCAGTCACTACCAGAGAAGGTAGTACTTTGCTCTGCAATCATTGTCATATCTTAAAAATAGATAGTATTGACAGGAAGAGGGTTATGTTAATTATGTTAAATCCAACAGGAAGTATTGGCTTATGTTAATTCAAAGTCCTTGGTTAAAAACACAGTACTGAAGTAATATTTAAAATGTACAAAACATAATCCTGTATAAAACAAGAAAAATCTCTCGCCTGTATGGTGAAGTCCTGAAAAAGATGAAATAAAACTACTGACTAATAAAAGTTCTTGGGCATGACTCTTCTAAAAGCCAACACAGCATCCTTTCATACAACACAATGCTTGTCCATACAAATATGTATTTTACTCAGGATGGCCTCTTAAAGTGTAGCCCTCTTCCATTCACAGCCTGCTGATTACAGTCACTGATATAAGACCTGAATTTTAATTATGATCAATTGGAATGGTGACTTCCAGATATCTGATTAATATTTTTAGAGGAAGGCTGTGCTGGTAGACATCTCAAAAAAGTGATGTGGTATTGTCTCAAGGCATTTCTTGTGAAACAATTCTTGTTATGTTTGCAGTGAAGGTTTCTGCAGCATACAGGGATTTGTGGAATCACTCTGTGTGTAGAACAGCTGAAAGCTCTTGGCTATGCTCCATGCCTCACAATGTACCCAAGGCATACAATTATTATACGACATCATGTCATGTTCACTGCTCAACTATTCGTTTTGTTCACTGGAAGTTAATAAAACCCGCTTTCACCTGCAATTCCTTGGGCTCCCTTCATTAAAACTTCTGACTGCATGATTCCCTGAATACAGCTGCATGACTTAGTCCTGTGCAGAGCACTTCATTAGTCATGGTACCTACATCCATTTTCTATAATAGCTGTTAATGCTTCTTGGCTTTCTAAACTACCTTGCTTTCTCAACAATAATGGGTTACAGAGACTATAACATTATGGAACGTTCATTTTCTATCAGCCGTAGTAACAAAACCAGCAATTGTTTAAAAGATAAAATCTGGCTTTTTAAGTGGCACAATAGCAGAAGTGTTGCCATCCATATTTCACAGTGTCGGTAATACATCAGGTTGCTAGCTGCCAAACAAATTTAATTTATCCAGTTCTCAGTTTGCATTAACCTTTGAATAATAAAGCACAGCTGAGACTGCTGTAAGAAACAAACCAGAGAATGAATAATTAAAACCACCTCCACTGCCTTTAGAAAGACCAATCTTGAGTCAACAGGGAAGGTTTAATTGTGACTGAACTAGGCATTAAGGAGCTAATTGAACTCTTTATAAGCCCAAACATATGCAGTCCTACATCAGTGGTATGGTATACAATGTTCACAAAAAATAAAACTAAAAAAATTGCTGGCAATTATTTCAAATAAAATAGACAAGAAGCAAGGCAAGTCTAAATCTTACACCAAAAAAAGCCCATATTATATGAAAGGAATCCCTTCTCATTTTCTGCAGGAAAATGTTCTAACACTTAAAGAAGCAGTTCCTCAGTTGATGCCAGGAGGTTAAAATGGAAGTGATATAATGTCATTCCCAGAGAAATGGGTGGAAATAAGTAACAAAAGCTACCCCTAGCTCTTTCAGAACTTATTTAGCCAGGAGGGAAGGGTTGGGCCCTTTCAGAATTTAAGTGAGGCTCACATTTTTGATCAGAACTCTCTCTGATAGTGGCATTTTCATACTGTATATTATTTTTATTTGTTTTGCCTATTTATTTAATTGCATTAACACTTGAAATGAGCAGTCATTAATTAGAATAGTTGGAAAATGCTCCATCTGCCAGTTGAACTGTTTCGGCGCGTCCAGCTACAAGCCCAGCCTGATCATATTCTGAGGATGCTGATTACCATTAATTGAAGGTTTTCTTTGCAAATGAGAGATGAAGCTTTATTAAGTATTATTATTAATTTGAAGAATAGCTTAAATTGTATGGAGTGTGGAAAGACTGCTGTTATTGATGCTGCCTGTTTGAGTGCTTGCTGGCAGCAGGGCTGTTCAGCCATGTGAAATACCAGCCCAGGCAACAGGCAACAGCTGGTATTAAGGGCAACTGCATGCACAAGCATCACGGTTTTTCATTTATGCATTAATAATACAAAAAATTTGACAGGTGCATTATCTTTGTTTTCCTTCTTTCTTAATTGTTAAGCCTTTTCTTTATCCACATTACTGGCAACCCGAACAGGCTTCACCAGAGAAAATTCCCACATATGCAAGACGTCAGCCAGAGCCTTATTCTGTAAGGTTTAAAATGCAAGAGGATTTAATTACCCTTCTCTCTACATGGATATCTGCCCGACACACTAAAGCCCAAATGTTTTACATTCAGTATGAATTATATTCCAGCTCTATTAAAGTTACTGGCAACCAAACCATAGACCTCAAAGAAAGTGCACTAAACAGCTCAGTGCCTGAAGTTCTGTAATCTTTGGAAGGACAGATTCAGAAGTGCACCCTCTCAGCAAAAGGCAGACTAAATCTGTCCTGAACTCAGCTGACCCAGGGCCAGAGCACACATATGCTGCCTGTGATGAACCTTCTACTAGAGCAGTCAGCTCCAAGGGAGAGAGAATGGTGGCTGGGCAGCTCCAGGTGGAAGTGGATGAACTGTAAGGTGGTTAGGAGGACAGGCCTGCTGTCAGACCAGCAATGCAGCCTCCCAGTGTGAGCCTAGATGCTGACAATGCAGTGACTCTGCAGGGTGGGCCAATCAAGGAACCAGCAGAGAGGTTATAGAGTGGCTCTGGAACTGGTGTTCCCTACGTTTCCAGTGTTACCTCCCAGGTGGAATATGTAACATAGGACCAAGGAGGTGCAGCTGAGCCCCTGGAGACTTGAAGTTATTAATGGCTTGCCAAGACCCAGTTGTCTGCTGTTATTATTCCCCTACAGCTGATGAGACCCTCCACAGAATACCGTATTTCACCTCTGCAGAAGTTTGCTCAGTGGAAGAGCTGGAAGAGGTGGACACGGAGCCAGTTTTCTTCCAGAAGGACATCCATATGAGTGTATGAAATTCAGGACAGAGGAGTGAAAACATGCAAAATGGTCTTCTTTTTATTTTACTCTCCTTTGCCTCTCCTATATTTCAGTTCTGCCATGGCTTCACATAGATACTTGCAGGTGAAATGTATGGATATCAGTTACAGTTATTAGAAAACACTTTAAATGCTACCAGAACTGAGTTAACTTTGCTTTAAATATGCTTACCACAGAGTATTTTCTACTCCCTCAATATGTTTCAGGCAGGCAGCCACTTGAAAGCAGTCTTGCTAAAAACTGCTTGTCCAGTGCAATGAATTAGAAACACCAAGCTTTCACTGCATTTAAAATATCCAAAAATATTAAATGCAAAATAATGTATTAGAAGAGTTGTATGAAGACAACAGTACCCATGAGATATACCAGATGAAAACCTATCTGGAGAAGTTATTAAAGTACAGTTGATTTTTAGCTGTCATTTGTATACAAATGTACTTAAGTTCCAGTGAATAATTTAAAAAAGTGAAAATACACAAGGTCAAAAAAAAAAAAAAAAAAAAAAANAAGTCATACAAAACAGTTTAGTCAAGATAATGTAATAATTTTTAATCTACCTTATATTTCTTGATGAGGGGGTACATGCTTTCCCAGTGTCTATGACTGGAGGTAGCATAAACTTGTAGTGTGTTTCTGGTAAGGTGGAAAATGAGGACTATTTCAGTGTCTTCCCTTCTGTTCTTGGTCTCTGAATCCTGCTGGTTTCCACCATTAAAGTGGATACTCTTAAACACAAGGGAAAGGCAAGCCTGTAGCATAAAACATGTACGACTTGAACTTCAAGGGTTTTCTAGACCTGATATATGAACAGGGAATAGCAGGGAACTGATCAGGCCAAATAAAAGAGGAAAGGACACTGATTGGAGGCCTTCCTATTCCTCAGGACTTGGAAAGAAATTGAAAGATTCTTGAGGAGTGTGTGAATTTTTACAGTAGTGAAGAATAAAGCAAAACCACAATATCATACTAATGCCCATAAACTCACTTTCCATGGCATTGTCTATGGCAATTCACTCCTATCATTGCCCTATGTAATCTGAATTGCCTTGGCACACAGAAACACACATCAGAACCGGGGTGTAGTCTGTGGGGGATGCAGTCCCTTTCAACTATCTTTGGTAACTTACAACAGCAGGGAAAAGAAGGACATATGCAAGACTCTTTCTCTTACTTGTCTTTTATTGTGCAGAGCCTTGGCTTCAATGTTTAGGAGTTTTCCCGCTGAGGAGAGAAGCTCATTACAGAATTATCTCCATTTCTAAGTATTAAAACAGTTTCTTGCAATCTCATTTCTTGCACATCTAACAGATCTGCAGGAGCAGATCCTGCCTCTAGCTGCTTTCTGCGAATGCTTCTGGGAAGCCACTTGCCTAGAGGGCAAAGTGGATACAAAAGTGTTGGAAGATTGGCAAAATAATTTAAGAGCACAGCTGGTGAAGGGAGAAGATGGTTGTGGCAAACCAGAAGACTGCAGATTCAGCTTTCAATGAGATACATCTCTTGAGAGCAGATATGAAGCTTCATTAAAATAAACTCAGTAATACCCTCTGCTCTTTGTTTTGAGTGCCAATAATGAAACTCGTTCTAAGCAAAAATATTGCTTTGGTGTGCACCACACCTCAAGGCTGATCCTGTGTTGGGGACAACCATGAGATGAGCAGCGGGGAAGTGGTTGCTGGATAATCTCAGTGTGGGAAAAAGCAAATCAGCTGCAGCTATGTTGATACATCACCAGGTGATTGACACCCGCCTCCATAAGCCACCCAACAAAATGCAAAAATTGCCATTGAGAAGCAGTGGCATCACAGTCCTGTAAGCCACTACCATACTTTGGAATGGATACGCACAGTATTAGGATACGGATGGTGCCAGCAGTATGAGTTATCTGCTGAATTTCTTCTGCTCTTGTCCTAATACTCTCTCCTCTTCAACCTGGAAGCCCACCTGATCTACTGCCTCTCAAACTTATGACTTCCTTGTTAGTAGCTATTAATCTTTGTAGTGCCTGTATTTTCTAGTTTCTGCCTGAGGGTGGTTTCTCCCCCACCCTCTCTCTGTATGGTAACAATTCATTGCTCCTTCATCATGGTGGATCCTTCCTCACTTCAGGTAGGTGCAGATCCCACTCCTCCTAAAACCCTGCTTCTTTTTTCCTCATCAAAAGCCATCAACACATTCTGCTATTTTTCACCTTTTTCCAGAGGTGAAGAGGGAGTAAAAAAAATGGTAAAGGGGTGGTTTACTACAGTACAGTAATTTTGTTTCCTTCCTTCCCTGGAAAATGAAGAGGCAGCAAAGTGGGAGCTGCAGGAAGACTGGCGTAGGGAAGGGAAAGAGAGTCACAGCTGCCTACCCAGATGCTACAGTGATATCAGGAGGTACTTTGGTAAATGTATGTAATAAACAGTTGCCACAGCAGCCAAAAGAATACACTTTCTACAAAACAAAACTAAAGAGATAGCGGCGAGCACTGAGACTGCCTGTGGCAATGGGCGCTGTTGTGTGGTTAATAATACCTCTGCTATGAATAAAATTAGCAGGCTGGTCTCCAGGCAGTAAAATCAAAGAACAATTAAAGAAATAAACCCTTTCAGAATTAGAGATAAGTGCTTACTTGGGCTATAACATTGATGACTTAAATTTTCCTCAAGAAATAAAGCCCCCACTTTCAGAATGGATAATATTTTTAATGTCTTTTTCTTTTCCCCCTGAAAAATCTGCTGAAAATCCCCCAAATCTTCCTTTTCAATTAATCAGTTAAATAATTCATTAAAACTATCATCATCACAATTCCTTCATCTAGATGGTGCAAAGAAGTGCCATTATTAAAATGCTGGAAGAAGCTTATTGTTCTTACTGTTTATAATCTAGATCAAACCCGGAAAATTTTCAGCATTAAATGTGAGGCCCAGGAGATCTACTCTAAGTACTCTAAGTAAATCAACTCTTTGCTCTAATATTACAATACATATTTACATTTTAAAAAAAGAGTTGTTAGAATTTTTAATTTTACTTTAAATAGACTCAACAGTTAGTGAAAAATCTTGCTTTACCATGACCTAACACTTGAATTTGGGTCTATGCAAGATCCAACATTTTTGGTCACCCTACAAAATAAATGAGAATTTATGTCTTACATATGTTGAACTGTCAATATTATTAGATGAAATAAGTATGATTTTTTGAGTAGGTATCTTTCATTAGACTGAATTATTTATAATGGAAACAGAGGTCAAGGTGATTGGGCCACTTGTCAGTCAGAAAGATTTTGGTAGAGAGAGATACATCAGACAAATCACTTACACCACTTATTTTCCATTGCAGTGAGAAGATGAAAATTTTGAATCAGACTTTCTTCCAGTTATTTCAGTTTTCTGACTGAGACCATTTTTTATTAAGGAACATCTTTTTTTAAAAGAAAAAAAATTAGGCAAACAGCAAAGGAAGGAGGATATAAAGACATTTTTTCTAAATCAGGCTGCAATTCTTTCCAAGTGATTATATCCTGCTCTTATTATTTGCTTTCTATTGAAGCCAGTTACTGTTTTCATGTACACTTTGGAATCAATATGTTTGCAGTATACCTGACCAGAAGAACACATAGGAAAACTGATCCCAGTGAGCTGCCAAAGGAGCAATAATGTATTACAGGGTATTGGCTGACATTGCTTCTTACCCTTATTGAGTCCACTGGAATTCAGCATGGTACAGCATTTTTTAATTGTCACTCTTCTGTAGTTTTAGCAAGGTCTTTCTAGAGGTTTATTTACCATCCAAAGTGAGGTACAGTTTAATTTTAAGGCTTCCTGCCTCTTTCTTTCTTGCAACAAACCTGCAGCACACCAGATCAATGTACCCAAAGTCTGTGTGAAGCAAATCCTTTTTCTTGTGATAAATTTTATCTGCCCTACTATCACAGGAGCCACCAAAAATTATTGGCTGAAGTTGTGAAGCTGTGTTGTCTTTAATATTAGTAAGTTTGGGCCACAGTATTAATATCAAATACATTAAGACCAAAGCAAACATCACTTAATTGATTTTGTTATTTGCCTCTAAATAATATTGCTAAAAATTATTAAAAATATCTTAGTGCTTTAGCAGACTGATATTATTCAAAGAGTACTTTGATGCTTTTATTCTCTAAAGCCCTATCCTCAGAGCATTCCTGAGATAGAAACCATCATGAAGAGAACTGCTACTTAATGTACAAAATAGTTATTTATATTATACTATCTACAGCAATTTATTCACTGCAAACACCATTACACAGTGTATGATCACAGCATGCTGAGTATTCACAATGAGATTTTAAAAATGGCAATTTTGTTAAGTATTCTCTGCTTTGTTCAGCTGAAGAAAATTACATAAAACCCTTCACAGAAGGCCTGCCTTGCTCAGAGTAGGAAACAATCATTTGCCTCTTATTACACACCCATGGGCTCAATTCCCTTTTGCCACATCTTTTGCTTCTTTTTCTTTTAAAGTAATACCAGTATCTGAAGTTCCAACTCTTTTAAACTATCAAAAATTGATTGTATATTTTTAAAAAGATAAAATATTTTTCAAATAGAGATTGATTTGTCTCTGGGAAATTATATCAAGCATGATTTGTAGCCCTATTTTAGTAAAAGAGAAAACCACAAGTAACTAGGAATGACAAACACTACGGAAGAATGAGTAGGCTGTCATGGGAACTTTTAAAATGACCTCTAACCTTGCAAGTTGCCAAGTGATACTATTTCCATGTTGTTCCTAATTTGCTTTTCCTTGAGTTTTTTTTTTTTTTTTTTTCCTTTCCCAGGATTGTAATTTATTTTTCAAAATACAACTACTTTAAAATTTCACAACATTTCCCTTTGTTGGCAACAGTTGTAATTTACCATTATCTCTTCTCTAAGTTAATCAGAACCCTTGACATGCAACAGTGGGGTGGCACCACCAGGCACTGTATTTTTAAATTTTAAATCTAATTTAAAAATATGAGGTGACTGAGTGCAGGCAGATAACACAAAACCCCCAGAGCAGCTCGAAGATTTAAGAGGTGTAGTAGGGAAGAAAGCATTCTTTAAAACAGCACTGACTTTTTAGTTTCTGTGGAAACCTTAGAGGCAATGCAGGAGGGAGAGGTAGACAGCACTAAAGCAGACCAGCTCAAACATACTAGAAAGACTTCTCATGAATGGGTGGAACACACTGAAAGATTTGGATTTGAAATGCATTTGATATGTTGATTTGATCACTAATAAAAAAAATGATGGCAAATTCTCACTTTTTATCAGAAATGAAAAATGACAAAAAAGGCCACACATGATGTATTAGTGATCAATGGATCAACTGAACTTCAACTAACACGTCCTTCACTTTGAGATAATGGACTGCTGATTTAATGTCAGGAATTTTTAAAGTCATATCCAAAAAAGATCTTTACACTACTGTACTTCTAAAAATGTTAGTGTAAAAATATTCTGCAGTAGTCAGACATTTCAGTAACTGAGAATTATTTAGACAGGATTATTTCTAATGTATATACACACACTTTCTGATTATTATGAATGCTACAAGCAAGGCAGGAGAATTGTTCAATGTCTGCATATTCTCTGTTCCTCAGAAAATTTCTAGCTGGTCCACTAGTCATTGAATCTTTCCCCAACTCGTAAATGATTTATCCAATGGGCCTCTCAAGAAGTTTGATTTGTTCAAGACTGTAATCTTTACGAGTCCTTAGACAGTTTTCTAAATAAGAGCCTTGAAATTTTGAAACCTCATGCGACAAGATAATTTTGCAACTTTTTATTCTGAAGGGCCCAATTCTGAAATTTCCTTTTGTGACACTTTATAGATACTTCAGTTTTTACACATAAGCTGCTTGTAAAACTGTTCCAAAATATTAACGAGGGGAAGCAATGAGAAGCAAATTTAAAGAACTATTTACAGTTTATCTCAAGCATATAATACAGCTGTGTAACCAACAAATCTGCTCGTGTCCATTTTGTAAACAGAGGAACAGGCACCCCCCCTCATTTCAGTGGGAGATTCACACATGCTTACACGTAAAATGCTTGCTTACACAAGGAAACAACTCTTTATTATGGCACAGATTAACTAACATGATGTTAAACACATTATAAAACAAGTAATTTCCTCCTGAGTAAACAAGCCTATAAAGCCAACAGGCACAGAAAAAGGAAATTTGATTCTGAAATCCATATACTTCAAAAGCAGATTCCTTTTAGTCAATTTAGATGAGAGGCTGTCTTATTTCTCCAGATCTCTGGTAAACAGAAGAAAACACACTTGGAAATTACTGGCAAATGGACACGTTTTCAGAACTTTTCCCTCTAAATTTGCAATTATTCTCTTACTTCAAATATGGAGACCAGCCACAGGTCCGAGGTGAAAGAGACCTTAAAATGTCTCAGCCCTTGGTTGAGACTGATTGCCCCCATTGCAGCCCACACTCTGACTTGTCAGAAGAAACCACCATTTACAGGCAATTTTCTTAGCAGCGTCTGAGGTATCAACTTTACACCACTTGACTGACCAGCCAAAATGAACAGGAACGTGCCAGAGTCAGACTGGGACCCAGGAATGTGGCTTCTTCTAAGTCAACAGAATACTGTTGAGACTTCTTAATGTTTCTGGGGTGAGGGGACTTATCTGGATACACAACAGGGTAAACAGAAAAATAAATATAAAGGAAATTCTTGGGTTTTTCATCAGCATCATTTTCTCCTAGGATCTCTTGTGAGAATCTTTAGAGCTAAGGTTAGGAAGGGGCTTATATAGGAAGTCTTTTGTTCTGAAATGGCTGGAATCCTCTCAAAATCAGACCTAGAGTTATCAAGTGTTGCTTCAATAGTCCCAAAAATGGTTATATCACAGACTCCACCATAAGATTGTTCCAATGTGTTTTTCAGTAAAGGGGAGCTCACCTGGGGCAACTGAAGCTACATTGTTCTCTGTACACACACCTCCATGATGCCCCATGGAGCAGAACTTCTGATTAGAAAACCATTCATATAAATGACTTTCATCCCTGCCTGTATTTAAAAGCAGGATTGAAAAATACAAAGTGGTTCTGGGAAGAATGATGGCAAAATCAGTTTAAGAAAAGGACGCTTGTTTGTCATATAAAGGTTGCAACAAAAGGGTATGGCTACAAGGAGAAGTCCTCTGCCCCTGTTCTCACGATGGGAAGGCAGACACCCAGGTGCAGGTACCTGCTGGTGAAAGCAAGTCTTCACCTTAGAGCTGGAGTTGAGGAACTCAGAGCTCCGTAAAATTCCACTCAGGATTTAAGGTGACACTTCCACTACTTTCAGGGCCTCACACATGATCTGTATGATAAATGACACCTTATCTAAAGAAGAATCAACATTTCTTATTAGTAAGAGGGAACCAGCATTCTAATCTGTAAGTCATAATCAATGACTCTGTCATACAAGAATTAAACATCACATTTTTAAGGTGGTTTTTTTTATAATCACTGTGTATGTTCCCTACATCAAGATAAAATACCAACAACAGTTGAAATTGCCATTATAATTTCCTTGGCAACAACAACTTGGAATCCTTACTCACACAGATGTTTTTTGCATGATGAAAATTACATTTGTGTTGTTTTCTTTCCCATTTTCAGTTCCAGCTCATCTCCTTGGCTCAGCTGCTGGTGATACCTGTTCTCATCATTGTTTATTTACTCGTAATACTACTGGCTGTCTGCACTAAGTGACAAACAGCTGGTCTTTGAGTCAGCTACCACCACCAGGAGAACTCCAGAACACTACACTAATCATGCAGAAATTTACAATGCAAAAGTAACATGTGGCTTAACTTATGAACACTAGAGCTGTACTACTTATCTTTATCATGTGCTACTGCTTATCTTTATTATCCTAATCACTCTTGCTTAAATCTTGCATATTCAAAGAAAACAGCTGGAGCAAATGGCTATGAGCTATGGAAGTGTTCATCCTGTCATCTCTGGTCCAGTCCTAGTCTAGATGGCTCCTGTAAAGTTGTTTGTATGTGGAGACTCTTTGCTGGTCTGCACCTAATGAAGAGGGCATTTTACAAATCCACCTCTCAGTGGACAAACACCCCAATTCCTAAGGTTATCGCTGCTGATTCCAGCCCTGCTGGCAATGGATGGAGGGGGAAATACTCTGGGGCTACATGTGCCAGGTCTTGATGGAGGCCCTGAGAATGCCATGAGAACACATGCCAGACAGCTGCCTGTCTTAACTGGTTATTCACCCATTAATTAGGGGTGTGTCTCTACTAATTGCTGTAATGACTGGTCAGCTACTCTGCACAAACACCATACTTAGTGTAAGAACTTTAACAGAAAAATGCCCTGGTCTCTCTTTTCTAATGCAAAGGGAAGGCATGGTGGAGAAAATTCAAGACATGTTACTGTTTAAATAATTTGGATATGATCCAAGTCACCAATGGTCCACCTGTACTGCTTGTGATACTTTAGTAGGAACCCAGTTGCCTGAGAAAGATTTAAAATTTGCCACTTTATGTATTAAGAGGAAAAAATGTTCCTCTGTCAGACCATACTGAATCACAACAATGTGCATATGTATTCTTGTCACAGTTTCTGCACTTCTACTGTTTTTGATGCCTTCAAAATTATCTTTTTTAAAATTAATGTACTTGCCAATTGTATATTCTGGAAGGCAGAGCAGCTGTTTCCTCACAACTATATGCATAGCCTTTTGAAGAAAATTTTGTTTATTAATAGTAATCTGTTTTTCATAGCTTTGCAATTTCTTAGATAATAGGGTAAAACACAATCTTCCTTTCATGTTCTCTGCATAGTGAAGAGACAGATGCAATTGCAACAGACTACTTATGCTGAGGGCAAAACTTAGTACTGCTTAATATGACTTAATGACTAAAAAATGTGTATCATTTATAGATGACATCTAGTACTCTGCTAAGTTGTTATTATTATGGTCAATGAATATTCTTCCCTGCTGGTTAGTAAAAGGATTTGGAATTAAATCTGTTTTTATTTTACTTGTTCAAGTAGACACACTGAAAGCAACCGAGCTACCCACGTACATAATGCAAATAGGATTTAGTCTTTATGCCCAATCTTTTTCTAAACAGAAACTCACATATAACAATATATGTACAACTTGAAATACGGAACTGGGAGAAAGGGAAAAAAACACAGGACTGAAGAAAGGCTATTTTACAGCTACACAGACATGTAAACACCTCCAGGAACTTTGCTTAATAAGGCCAGCTACTTTCAGCTATCACTTCACCGCTCGTGACAATCTTTGCATGAAAGCATTTCTTTCTCCCCCAGGCAACACTATCAAGTTAATGCAGTTCCTTCGAAATACATAAATGCTGTATTTAAAATTAAATGTACAGCATATGGAGGACTGGAGCTGTGCTCTGGAAAGCAACCCCATCACCCACCCAAAGGCACTCGGATACACAAACATACATCCCTGTGAAATGTGGTAAATGTGACTGGGAAAATGTCAGAATACAGAAATTTCCTGTAGGTTTTAAATCATACCAAGACATGCTGTTGTGTAAAAGATACCACAGGGTCCACAACTATATTGAGTAACCTCAGAACATGATGCACACAATGAAGAAGTCAACTCAGCAGTGTTTAATACATAAGCACTCTTCCCCTTATGGAATACATTGCTTGGCTTTTCCTAATGATACTGAATTGATTTACATATTAATTTACCACACTAGGTGTATCCAACCCCAAAACAGAGAAGCTGTCAGTGACACACAACTTCCATGGGAAATGAAGGCTCAGTTCTGTGTATTCAAGTGTAGATCTGGGTTTCAGTGGTGCCAGGGATAAAACTCCCACTGACTTCAATACAGTGCACAAAAGAGAGCATTTACCAACCACTTATAGGAACATAAAATGTGCATGATGTTGTACCTGCAAGTTTAAAATCACCTATTTTTAACAAGTTTTGTGGAGAAAAAAAAGTCTTGTGTGTACAATTGTACATTCAAATTTATGTTGACCTACTTTAAATTGTTTTCAGTTTATCATGTTAGGAAAAATATTCTAAAACTGTAACCTCAGATGATCAAAAAAACCCCACCCCAAACCTTCAAAATCAAAAAGCAGGGTATGGTGGTTTGCTCCCTGAAACCACCAAGCTTTGATCAAGTTTTTTTTGTTGCAGCAGTATTTCAGAATCACATGAAAATATGAACCACACTTGTGGGTTGACTTTCATTCCCATCACTTTAGAGGAAGTCTGCGTTTGTGGAGAATGATTTAAATACAATTCTCCGGCATTCAGAACTGAAATGTCTGTTCCTGAGTGAAATAAGAAAACTCATTAACTTGGGAAGTCTATTAACTTGTTTGACAAATCTAGATGCATTACATTTTTGGTGTACATTTCTTCATAAATTAATACTCCCTATTTAAAGAATATTTCTATTTTCATTTGCATTTTTACACTTACCTTCAAGTAATTTTATCATTGATAGGGATTACTGTTGGGTTCTGGACTCATATCTTAATACAATATAGAAAAATGAAATGCTTTTACTTGAATAATTTCTCTGCAGAGGTAAAAGGTCAAAGAGAGGAGCACTAGACGAGATAAAATGAATTAGTAAACTGAAGGAAAGATAATCAGTCTGGTTTCAAGGTTAGCTTTCTGTTCTTTATCACAGTGAGGTTTTTTTATCCTTTTTTTGAACTTCTAAGAACATGCCAATTTCATGTTCCAGCTTGCTGTGCTGCTGCAGCAGAAACTACACAAACAGACAAAATGTATAAGAATCACACCACCTTACAGAAACCCACCCCTGCCCCTCAGTCACTCCCTCTGAAAAAAATCTAGAGAAAAAAAATACCCTTTCTGTTGAAAATCAGGAAACTGAGGCCTGTCAAATTGACATGTAAAGTATATTTATATCCCCCAAAACCACAACTGTGTGAATAAGGGGTGCTCCCACATGTGAGCAGTCAGCTGTCTCCCCAAATGTGACAGTAAATACTGTGCTTAAGTACAGAATCATAATATTTACAAGTAGAATTTACACACAGCATGTCCTTCAAAATCTCTCTGCCATTGTCTATAGGTTTTTGTGGTAAACAAACTAGCATAAACAGTGGATAGTAAAAGTGGTTTAAAAATAATTTTATTTTTTGCAAATGAAGCAGTATTTGCCAAAGCCATTGCTCTTGTGTTGACACTGCTGTCTTATTTAATTCCTTACTTTGACTTCATAAACCAAATAAATACACTTTACATATTGAGGAAAATCTGAAAATATCAACTTTTTTTTCACTTTGCAAGCTTTGGAGGGTGTATCTAAAGTGTTCTTTATTGTATGACCTTATTGTATGAATAACTTTATGTCTGAACTTTCATATATTTAAAAAAATGACAGGAGATACTTAATGTGGCAAGTGCCTCAAATGCAATTTAAATTTATGTTTTTCAACTTATGCAAGTTAGGATTCCCCAACAATGTTACTTAAAAGTTTTGCATTGACATATGTCAAAAAATCATGTCCTTTTTTTCATTCCTTTTCATCTCTGTTTTTCTATAATAGCCTCAAGTATTTTTCATTTGTCAGCTATAAAACATTATAGTTATTCATCACATATGGCCTTGGCATACTTGTTATAGCTACCTAGAGTACATTTCAATACCAGAATACATTTCTCAGTTTAATACACTACTAATGAATCAAATAAAATCCAAGTGGTTTGGGGCTTCAGCTGACACTAATTTATTACCCCTGTAATCACATCATGAGCAGAAGCGGCTCTTTACCTTTTGCTCCATGTTCAGGACCTGCAGTGAAACTCACCACAATATTCTTGACCTGTGGTTTATAATTACTCCCAAATCTCAGAAAATGTATTTACATGTACATTGGAAATTATTTTTTCAGGGGAGGTCGTGTTATGCTAGCCACCACAGATGCCCAAAAATCAACATCCAAGAAATGCATATTCAAACATACATCCCCAATTATTTTCCTGGCATTTTAAAGACAGTAGTTTGCTTCATTAATATACTTCATAGCAGTCCTCCTCACCAGAGACCAACCCAGAACCAGAAACTCCTGACTGAGGAGTGGGGGCGGGCAGCCGCTCCCTTGCCAAATATATTTTCAAATCCTTTAACAACCCACGCTTAAAGGCATTCTTCATTCATTCAATAACATTTCTTATACAGGCACATGGAAGAAAAAACAGAAATGTTTGGAGCAATGCCATGTCCTTTGCTGTGGGCTTCCCACACAAAGAAAAAGACCTGGACTTGAGGGGTGAAGGAACAGTTTTATGAAGCTATTTCTCTGCAGTCATGAATAACAGCTGGCAGTCACTGCTCTACAATAGTTAAAACTTAATAATATGTTTCTATGGGGTCATGCCAATGAAAATATTCACACTACTATAAAGAGGAGTCATTAATTATCTTCAGGCCATTACCAAGTGTTAGGACCTAGCACTAAAAATACACATGGAGGTGAACAACAGTATTTTGTGCACATGAAGCTACTTAAGGACATAAGTTGCTCACTACCCACGCTTCCAAGAAGCAGCTTACTGTTTTTGACAGCAAGTGAAGAGCTGTATTCTAGGAATTGAAATAAATTTCTTTTATAGCATTATTTTTCAGCCAGTACACTACCAGGAGGCATTAATAAGGAAGGCCTATTTAGTTCTCAATTACCCAGGGATGGTGTATTTCAGAAGAGCCTTAAGAGTTTAGTTTTGGATTTTCAGGGAGTATTTTTGCTTTTTATGGCTATAGAGCATGCAGTAAGTACCCACAGCAGGCACAGAATACAAGGCTTGTTATCAGCTCAGAGAAACATTATAATCAGGTTTTCATCTGTTCAGCAGAAGTTCAAAACCATGATGTCTCGTGTTGAACATCTGTACCTGCTTGTAGCACATGACAGTGGGAAACAGGTTTTAGAGCTTGAGGTGAAGAGACCCAACCTCCTCACACACAACACCTTAGTGTGCTGGTGGCTGTCTGTTATAATTGACTCTTTTAAACTACAAAAGTAGGCTCAGCCTCACTGCAATACATCCTGCAGGGAGAGGAAAATGAGAAAACTGACTGTGATACCTCTAACGAGTAGAATACTTCAGCACATATTCAGCTTCACTGTTCATAAGGAATCTATTTACTTTAAGATACGCAAGCAAAATCTCTGTCAATGGGCAGAATAAACACTACTTAGAGTGGAGCCATTTGTAACATACTTTAATTGGCAATTTTCCCTTGATGACTAATATAACATCTTTCACATGAGGATTCTGCCGCTCTGTGATTTTCTGTCCCTGTATTAAGAGATATGAAAACTGATGTACAAAATACATTCTCTTAAGAACAGAGCTTAGAATAATACATTCATTATCACAAGGATCACATTTGTTTTCTGAAACCAGATGAATGCAACCAGAGCAAGAAAGTAAGGTAAAATACCACACACGCACAAAGAAAAAAAAAAATCTGCATATTTTCCTCAGAACAGATGGCAATACAAAACAATATTTAATTTCCTTCTTTTTATTTAAATAAAGGCTTTTATATGCTCTGTTCTTTTTCCTTAAATTGGGCAGTACCTGTCCCTCGAGGGTCTGTACTGGGACCAATAGGATTTGATATCTTCACTGATGACACAGACAGTGAAATTGAGTGCACCCTCCTCAGCAGGTCTGTGGGTGGTGCCAAGCTGAGGGGTGCAGCTGGTTCCAGAGGGACCTTGACATGCTCCTTGACAGGCAACAGTTTTAAACTGAAAGAGGGTAGATACAAATTGGATATAAGGAAGAGTGCTTTTTAAGAGAGTGCTGAGAATACCTGGTACAGGTTGTCCAGAGAAGTTGCTGATGCCCCATCTCTCAAGTATTCAAGGTCTGGTTGGATGGGGCACTGAGCAACCTCATCTGATGGAAGATGGCCCTGCCCATGCACCTATTTGAACTAGATGATCTTTAAAGATCCCTTTCAGCCCAAACTATTCTGTGGTTCTATGAGTCTATCACGTTGTATCATATTAAAAATACACTGGACAATCATAACACATCATACTCTCCTGAAGACACACGCATTTTCCATTATTTCATTTTCTCTAGAATAAATACCTACTTTTCCTTATGTTCCCAAGAGCACTCTTATCAGAAAATATACTCTTGCAAGAGTTTGTCAGAACCAATGAGAGCTGCTTGTGCAGAATGAAAAAATACCCCATTCTTCTAACACATGCATACGCAGAAAAACTCTCATAAATTAAAGTAATGGGACAAACATTGTCATGATACAACTCAGAGCTGTACTGGCTTACTGAGGATTAAACTTGGCTGAGGAAGATCATTAGGAAAACAAAAGGGTACTGAAATATTTTTTTTTAAATCATGGAAGTGGATTGTAGAAGCTCACAATGGAGTAAAAATTAAATAGCTGAATAAAGATAATTACACAAAACTCTGTCCCAAGATCAGCACTGTCAGAATGCCATTCAATGTAAAGAAACACACACTACCATAGAAAAATAGACTAAGATAAAAATTCACCCAGGTTCAACACAAAAGATGTTTTCCCCTTAGAGAAAACTGCATAAAGAGCTTCCTCTCTTCAGAGGAGGCAACAGAATGGAAGGGAATGAAAAGAAGCAGGTAAAAGCTCTGCATCTCCAAACATAATTCAAGGTTAGAAAATGAAAATGTTTCATTACAAGGAAAAAGACAAATCTGATCAAAGTCAGTCAACTCACTTATTTATATCTTAGCAAACACCTTAGGTCTGCATTTTGTCAATCTGTAAAAAGCAAAAGATTTTTCTGACCTCATAAATTGGCAAGAAATGGCTTGTGTACTGATCTATTCAGCTCAGCAGACACTTGGCATCATTTATCCTGGCTCTCACAGAACCAAGTACACCTACCATAAGGGTGATTGCTATGGAGTTTCTCAAAGTCAAGAGGAAAAATCCTCTTTTGAGCCACGGGTCTGTCACAGTGGTGTCATGCTCACCCTGTTCTAACCACCTGACACAGCTGAAAATAGTTCCACTAAACACTATCAGGATCTCAGCCCCGGGACACAGCAGAGCTGGGGTACAGTGAGGCAGGACTTCTAAAGAATTGTCAGCAACGTCATGCTAAAAAATTATGGGGAAATGACACCTTGTTCAGTGCCTGGAAGTTTCACTCAGCTTCCCAATCATTTGGTATGCAGATGTCAGCACCAAAAAGTTGCAATACAATGATGTATTGGTGTAGAAAAACATCTAGAGAGAACATGTCTGAACATACAGGAGGAGAATTTGATCTGTTAGTATATATTCACATTTACCCTGCTCAGGAATAACTCACTATATGAATAGGAAATAAAGGGTTTATTCATTAGGCAAAATAAGATTTTACAGTATCACATTCATTCTCTCAGCTAAGTATGAATGCTGGCAAGGTCTATGGGTGGATTATATACTTGGACTAGACTGCAGACAGTATTTACTATTTGTTACATTATATTATCTTCTTTAAAAATATGTATCTTGAAGAAATCTCTTCTAAAATATTCATTCCAGAGTTTAAAACTGAGGAGTCTCTCTCCCATAATGGCACTGGCCACACACACACTGATCCTGAAGCAAACATGTGGCTATGGAGAGAGTTTCTCCCACATATTGTTTCTAAAATCAGCACAACTATTTTGTATCTTCCATATGCATTGGCCCTTCAGAGCACATCTAACCTCAGACTCTTTTTAACTTGGTTTTCTGTATCCTGATATTTTCCTTTTAAATAAATGTTAGCATGGTCAATTGGCTCCACTACATTACTGCAACCTCTGGAGTGAGCAGGACTGGCCACTGAGTACATGCTGTGACAGCTACCCTTTTAAGCAAAAGGCTGTCAGAGACGATGCACCTGGTTTTTATTTAAGATTTCAAATTACCTCTTACAATGGTTTCTGCTTGCTGACAAGCAAATGCATGACCTAGGAATCAGCAGCTAGAATTACCTATTTGCTGAAAGTGTGTATTTGCTGACTTAATGTGTTTATCATTTATCACATACACAGAGGAGTTGACAAATACAATCTTCTTGTCTTTAGTAATTTTGTGGAGCAAGAAATAACTCAGTTCATTCTTCTTCCTTACTTTACTTGTTCCTAACTGTGGTACTGCGCCAAAAAACAGCTCACAGCTATTTCCCTTCTCTAACATACAAAGTCAAAGTAAATTTCCAGCTGGCAAATAAATTGCAACGTTGATTAGGAATGCAATATATTTGAAGCATTTGACCTTTAAAGCACAAAAATCTTGCATCTGAAATACAGTGTGCCACACATCCACAAAGCCATATCAAATCAGGAAACATAGTTGTTAAAGCTGATTTATGATGACTTTGCAGTTTCATGATTTTTGTATATATGTGTGATAGTCCTTTTGTGAAAAGAACACTGTGAAGTTCTTGATTTACAAATATAAGGTTTTACTTTGAAATCTCTTACGGAATTATGTCATACATATACCAATTATGTTTAACCAAGACCTAGGATTCTACCTTCAAACTGATGAAATGCATCAAAGAAAACAACTGAGAGCTTGACACTGAAATACACTCTAAAATCTTTTCAGTTTCATGCTATTAATAATTGTTGTGTCACAAGTCAAACTCTGAATTTCCTTCTTATTATTTAGAAACTCACCCCCTGACAAGTTCTAGAATGACCTTAAAATTCTTTTCCCATGCTGAAATAAACTGATTCACGGGCTCAGATATTCTCTAGTGGGTGTCTAACAAGAAGAGGCACAAAAATCCCGAAACACTGGATATGAGGAACCTTTAGTTATGTACCATTCTATGACTGAAATTCAACTCATTTCTTCACTGTGTGTAAGCGTGGACTCAAATTCTATCCATATAGGGAGGAAGGCTTATTCAGACCTTATGTTTCAGAAGTTACTGCAGCAGTTAGCTCTACCCAGGACTTTCTGCATGGTTCTTGGGGGGAAAATAAAGGTGTGGAAAAGGGGAAAGCTTACAGATATGCACAAGTTCTTCAATTCTTCCCTTGTGTTACAGGATATATATGAAATTATGGCTATGATGGTAAAAAATAAAGCAGGCAAAATTTTCTTACAAAGCCTATTATACCAACAATAGGCTGAATATTATTCCCACTGAACACAGGCAAGTTGGTGGCAGAGGCTCCCAGTTAACTGTATGATATTTGGAACATATTCTGGGATTCAGATTCTCCTCTTAGAGAATAAAAACATTTACTTTTTGTCCCAATCCTGCTTTAACAAGACTGGAAAGAACTTTGTACTAATTCTAATTTTAAAAAAGCTCCTTCCAAATCTCATTTTTTATTTTGTTTAGTTGTATGCATAAAACCACTCACCAGTAGAGGGGGTATAGCTCAACCATTTCTTGCGCTAGAAGGGGCTGTCAGAATATGAAGGAGAGGACAATACGAAGAAGAAGAGGTTGTGCAAATTTACATGCCTTTAGAAAGAGGAGCTGCAAGGGGAGAAGGGTTTCTAGAATGCACCAGGAAAAAGCAGTAGGAAAACAAATATTCATTTCAAGCTTTTAGCATTTTAATATAAGCCAACCAAAAGACAGAAAACATCACAAGCACCTTCAACTGATTTCAGACTGAAACCTCTTCTGCTAAGTATTTTAGCTCAACAGTGTAAATATCCTACTTATTTTGAGTACAGAATTTCTTTGTCAAAAAAATTCCAGGAATAGACCCAAGCATCATGTAATTCAATGAGTTTCAGCATTAAAGCAAAATAAGATGTTGACATATTCTCCTTGAGAAATCATGGACAAAAAACTTAATGCCATTATGTGAGTCCAATCTAGTTGAACTGGAACACTTGTACAACACTTTGCTATGTCCCTATTGGTAACAGCAAGTCCTGGTGAGGAAAATTCTCTCCCAAAAAAAGGGAACACACCTCAAGGTCAGACAGTAGATGTGTTTTTATGCTACAGAATCCTGGCTGCCATCAAACTAACTGCAACTAGCAAAGGGGAAATTTTTCAGATTTCCAAAAATATGCTTGAAGAATGTTGACAAATACATGAGCTGTCATTGACAGGCAAGTTCAGGCTCAAAGTACCAAACCATACCTCTTATTTAAGAGGTCTGGGCTTTTGAGTAGCTCTATTAGACATTTTTTATGTGAAGAGTTCACAAATACTGTTGAGGCCAAAATGTGGTTGCCCAGCATTTCCCAAAATAGACTCTCAGGTCATGATACAAGAAACCACTTTAATAAGTGCTCAATTACCAATCTAAATGCACCTGTGTTATTCTGAGCTTCAAAGTCAGACTCTGGAACTGTCAGCACCCAACAAAAGAAACACTTTTTGAGTTTGCTCCAGCCCAGTAAGTGAAACACACCTTGCAGAGCCTTTCCAGGAGGATCCTGATCAGGTATGAATTCTTCTGAAGCTTTGTAACACTTCAGAGAAATACCCATCTTTTCTCAGACTTCAGCTGTACAGTAGTTTAAAATAAAGGAACAACCTTCTGTGTTGTCTGAGAAAGTTAAAAGGCTCTGTTAACAGACCAGAGCAATTCATGTTTAAAAAGCAAAATACCCTGATGCTACATGTCAACGTATTCTTACATTTTAAAAGTGAAATAAATTCCAGTATTGAGTCTTACAGACCATGGCTTCCAATGGATTTAAAGGGGTGTAATTCAGGACAGCATTAGCTCTGTTGTCACCACTCAGTTTGAATAGCTAAAACCAGTATGACACAGGCAACCATGCACATCTGCTCTATTCACGTAAATGTGGGGGGCCTTATATACATAGATTTTGTGTAATATAGGCATCAATCAGTTAAAGAAGCGGAGTGTACCTGTGCAACATAGTTCACTTTATCTCTCTTAATGATATCCAGGGCAACCCCAAGAGGTGGTTCTTTGTAGAGGCCACATACACATGATGATTATCAGCATGATCCAAACGTACTCAGAAATAATTTTGTCCATAGGAGAGGCTCCTTGCCCAGAATACACTGCACAACCATTACTCAGTTAAAGGTCTGTAACTCTATTCTCTCCTCAGAGAAACCAGAGGACGAAAAAAGACAAGGAAAGAAACAGGAGAAAATGCTGCAGTAAAGAAAGGAATTATTTATTTTCTTGTACTAGGCTAAACAGACACAAGTTCTGCCTGAGAGACTCTCTTAATCTCTCTAGTTGCTCCATTTTCCCCTTAATCTTTTCTAATTGCAATAGTCTCAGATAGTCCTTGCCCCTAGTAAATTGCATCTTGCAGCTCAAATGCAACCCAGAAGAGGAGGAAGAAGTACAAAGGCAGAAGGCCCCACTTCACCCCAAAAAATGTTACACAATTTTCTGGTCTTCAAATGTGTATCCATATTAAATTATTCTCAAGTGCCAGGAGGCTAATTATATAATTAATGGAAAATCTGACATTAAATGAGTTAATTCTGCTCTCCTCAGTGTGGGTAACATCTAAATTTGAAATTTCCTCTCAAATTGTTAATTAATTTTTCTAATACGGACCATAATTCTCCCAAGTGAGGGAAACTGAAGAGAAGCATGTTTTGATCCCAGGAGCTTAACAAACTTAGAGGGTCAACACTGAATGGAGGAACATCTATTTCCTTTGTAATTAAAACAATAGGGAGACCCATGGCCAGTTTGCTGCAAAAGCTTTCCATGACAGTTCCTGGAAAAAGCTGGGGGTCATCTGTTCAAAGGACATGTTGTGGCTTTAGGGTCTCTGGCTGCATTCATACCAGTATCTATTGAAATCTGAGAGATCTGGGTTCAGTTCCCGACTGTCAGAGGCTCCTGGGTCATCAAACAGGGCAGAAGAGTCAATTAATTTCATTATGTCTCATTTCCAGTTGTAACATGAAGATATAAAGCTCCTTTTCATAAGGTGGGGAGGAGAGGGAGAACAATCAATTATGAAATATTTAAGAATGAGTAACTGAAATCTTTCCCTATGAACAAATAAAAAAAACCCCAAACCAACGCAAAGACAGCCTTTTAATTAAGAGAAAAAAAGATATNGCAGTTTCCTGAATAACTTCACCTTATTTACTGCTACTGAGAGCAGTAGTCCTGCCCTCCCTGTTGTCCATGATTGTGTGCTCCAGCTCTCTTGTTTGTGCTGGCATCAGTGCTCGGGCAGCTGCGCAGCTGGACTGAAAATTAATCTGACCACAGAAAAAAGGTTTTTTTTTTTTTAGCTAAAGCAGCTCTCTGAACCGACAAGCCGTGTGCTGATACAGAGAGAGGCAGCAATGAATGGCTGACGGATAAAGGAGAGAGAGGGACAAACTCTTTCAGTTTGTCTCCAGGGACTTAAATAGGCTTAAATCCATCATGAAACCACTTCCTCAGCCTTATCCCCACTGGCCAGAGGATCCTTTTCTATCTTTGGTGGGGGAGAGCATCTTCACACGAATAGAAGGCTAAGGAGTTACTTCCCACAGATACTGCTTTTTACGCACACAGGAAACACAAAGATATTCAAGACAATTTTTCCTGGAATAAAACAAAGGTAAATTACATTTACCATGAGACAGACTCTGGCCATGGCCAGTCATCACCAGAGCACCATGTGTGTTTGGCTTATGCTCCTTTTGTAATATGCATTTTTATTTAGCAGAAAATATATGATAACTCAATATAGTAAGTCCCCAAATAATGTCAGGGAAAGGATTATTTGAGTCAAATTAACAAAGTAAAAAGGATTGTACATCTGATTTCCTGAGGAAAAAAAGGTGGCTTTGGTCCATAAAAAATAATTTGTTCAAGGAAACATTCTAGAAATAACAATCTAAATATTCCTACAAGGGATCCCCAGTATTACAATTATGAAACCTGTAACATTTTCCCCTTCTGTGTGTCTTTGACTGAGTGCTGGTTTTAATACAAACATCTTTTGGATAATCTCACACTTAATTCCAAAGAGGCTTACTTTCCTAAAATTCAATTTTGACAATAAACCTTTAGTCCTAGTAAAAAAATTTTACTTCTCTGATTCTGCTGAGAACTTAAAAAAAGGGTCCCTAGTGACATTAGCTGCATATTCCTTGCACATTTATAAAATATTTTGCAACAGAATTGTTGTAGAAAGTAAAGTATCATTTCACTGAATGTCAAAACATAACTCAGTAATATCCTTAACTTTAATTTTTAATGATGCAAGTACCACATTGATACTTCATCCCTGTCTTGATTACATTTCTAATACTCTTTCATGAGCCGCTTAAAAACAACAGAGTAAGAACAATGTCTTTATGTGATTTAAAAGCACCAAAACTGAAATGAATCTTCTGTGTAGTCATGCTTAAATCAATTAAATAGATCCAGATCTAAGGAAAGTTCTCTAATTATACTTCAATTACTACCCAAGCTTAAAAAAAAATAAAGTAAGAGGAAAAAAAAGCTAGAAGTTATCAGATGCTTCATCTTCCTTGTTATTACATTGAATATGCAATTTTAAAAGACATCGTACGTTAAAAGACAGCAATAAGGAGTTCTTCATTTATGCCAAGTGAGCTGATCATTTTCTAATGATGAAAGTATTTCTCTGAGCAGGAACACTTAAATAGAAATGTTCACAATCTTCTTCTCCAGCTAATTAAAAGCACTCGGTCTGATTAAACATAAGTCTGAACAATGTTTTCCATCTCTATCCTTCGCCATTCCATAATAAATCGAGGCTCTTGAGTGAGCCGAAGCTCTTGGTTTAAGTACTGACCCTAAACTAATTTTATTTTTATTATTTTAAGAGTTCTTAAAAAAAATATTAGCTCAAGTGAAAAATGAAGGCACTAAGTCTTTGCATAAAGGCTTAACAGATGCTGCCAGCATAGCACTTTAATGAATGACCACTTCCACAGAATGGAACAGATAACATTCTGTGCTGAGCGGCCGCATGGGCCCTTCAGTAATTGGAAGGGAATGAGCTGCCTCCCTCCACAAGAGCCGTGCTCTTCCCCCCACCACTCCTCTGCTTCATGCATACCAGGCTAGGGCTGAAGTGAACGTGGTTGAATTAATGTACTACCTACACTTTTCCTGTTTGTATTAAATTAATTTACCTGGCTAACTTTTTTAGTTGTAAACATAATTAACAAAGCCCTGCCACGAATAACAGTACTGCTATTTAAGCTATCGATAAGTAGAGCTTTTAAAACAGTTTTGTTTCAAGTAAGAAGTGTTTGTAAACATATCTGAGAGCTGTACTTCATTCTCCTAATGTAAAAATAAGTGTTTTTAAATATATTGTCATTATTTTTTTAATGTTACCACTGTAAATATTAAAGAAGCCAGAGTAAGACTCTGGTGCACCTTTTAGTACTTAAAATACAGTTTCCTATTAAATTTTTAGTGCTATGAACAACCTTTTTGTTCAAAAGCTAAGAATTATGCATGCAGTATATTTTCAAAGGAAGCCCTAGTCCGTATGAACAAAAACCACACCACCAATTTAGCTCTCTGCAAAAATAGATGTCTTAATATCATAGTCTGCTAATGAAATATTTTCTTAATTTTGCCCATGGAGTTCCCATTCACATTATGCAACCTGAGAGGTGACTGAGACACAAGAAATATGGTAATTATTGCTTTTCATAAAAGGCAGAAAGCATAGTTGTAAGATTATCTTCTAAAATGCCTCCAGCTATCCCAATTCAGAGTAGCACCTTAACAAGGGCAGAAGGTAACACCTCACAATATCAGGCTGCAAGGGAAAGACAGGAGTTTAAAGGAACATAGCTGCTCCTCTTTCTTGAATTTGCAGTGTAAAAAGTTTGAGGTAATTGTACCACTAACAGACCATGTTTAATCTTTGAAAGTACATTTGACAGATCAAACACAGATGCTGTAAATTACCAATAATGTCAGCAGTCTTTCCACTTAACTATCAGTGTATCAAACCACAAACTCAGAGAACACAAAAATAACTTGAAGATAGGAATCTAAGGAGACTCAGACTGTGTATTTATTTGGTTCTCAAGTACATGGTTAAACTGCAAAAGACAAATATGTTTGGTTTTCTCAGCAATAGCAGGGATATAAAAAGAGGTATATGCAAAAACTAGAACACTGAGTGCCAGAACAATTACATTTTCCAAACAGTGCAGGTACAGACCCAGATGCAAAAGAGCATTTTGAGTTAGAACACCCATATGAAGGGAATGACTGAGGGTTATTTTAGTGCAGCTACTGGGAAAAGGAGGAGTAGCCCAAAGGCTGATCTGGCTTGTGCTCCAGTGCCTGGCTGATCATGACCTTGAGGGGAAGAATGGGTCCATGGGCAGTATGGAGATGAGTAGTGCTGGAACACCTGGCTAAATCTTCTGTACTTTAGAGAGCATCCATTGGTCTATTACTGGTATTAAACACTGGGCTGTGAGCTTAATATTTTTGAAAAAGTTTTGTGGAACCATTTCTAAGCCTGGGAGTCTGGCCTGGTCAAAACCTGACAATTGCAATGAATTTACTCAGATGTGCATTATTTTTGTACCAAGACATTTCTACTTGGAAAAGGCTTTATAAGGCTTTAATGATAACTGTAGCAGTTACTTCCTTTGCTAAAGCAAAAAAAACAAAACAAAACAAAAAAAAAAACCCTCACAAACATAAGGAACTTCTGTATCAGAATAAATGAACTACATGATGACAACCGTTTTAAATACATGTATGGATTTAATTAAAGCGATAACATTTTATAATGTAAATAACAAAAAAACAATCAATGATAACCACCCATAATTTATGCTGTAACAAAAATAATAAAACCAGGCAGCAAAACCATGTGCTATTTCAATTACTACAACTTCTGTTTTCCCTGATGTTGAAGCACTTCATACAATTACTGCATTTTCAGTGCTCAGTGTTAAAGTCTACACAGGAGAATCAAGATCATACACCAATGTATTATTATTATTATTCCTTCTTTTTCTCTCCCATGAAATCTCTTTGTGAAACAGGATTCTTTAAAATTGTTTCTCATCAATCGAAGCCCATGGTTTGCAATCTGTACATGACACCCTCTGTAAGCTTGGTACTGTAACTTTACTAAAATTTTTCACACCACACATTTGCAAAGTCTACATTACTATCTAATCAAACACCATATCCATTTTTAATGGATGGGATAACATATCTCTTGCCTACTTGTCTTCTTACAACAGAACAGTGCTCCATACAACTTGAGGCCAGTTTATTACTGGATGACTGAGGATGTTTCCTGCAGCAGCAGGAGGTAAGCATGTACTTGGCATTATACATACGAAGGGATATGGGTCCAGCAATGCAGAGGGTCATTATTTCTCATCCCAAATGCCTGGAGTCTGCACTGAGCCTCTCAGGACTGGGTTGGGTGCCTGAGGTCCCTGCCTGTGGGAGAACAGGATGCCTCAGAAAGGAAACCAGAGCAGACAGTAAGGTTGAGCTGGGAGCTGTTGAAACTAGCCAAGACAAAACACTAAGGGAAGGGTGTGCCTCAAATTCTTCTCCTTTTGCAGCTTAGGTATCTTTTTTTTTTTTTTTTTTTTTTTTTTTTTTTTTTTTTTAATGGCCTGTAAGGCAGTGCTTATGTCAGCTAGGGTTTCAGAGACCCAAATCCACCCTGACTTGCTCAGGTACCATGATTCCTCCTTTTACAACCAAAACACAAAAAGTGCTCACATCTAAAATACTGCTGGAGGGTCAGAATACAGACAACGTGGAATTAATTCCTGCTTTAATTCCTTCTCTAGCTTGACATAGTTTAAACTTACATTTCTCACTTCCCAGCAGAATGTTCCAACCCTTTTATGCTGTGGAAAACCCGGGGGTGGGAGAGAAGAAGGGGTCACTGGCCCCTTTCTGCCTAAATTGTGCCAGTGCTGCAATGAAAGCAATTTACTTAGTCACAGCAAAAGGTAAATTACAGTAGTCTCTTGCTTTCCAGACTAAAGTTTAAAGTCTATATATTTTTATATTCTATTATCCATTACTCTCATACTCCTATTCCCTAGCTACAATCTCTTGGGATTCTTCACACTTCTATTTAAATTCCAGGGACACCCTGCTTAGCAGTGACATTCAATTAGTTCTCCACTTAATAAATAACCGTATATAATTGAATATTTTTGCAAGTGTTAAAGATAGAACATATTCATTGTTAAAATTTAAAATCTTTATTTCTATGCTTGGAGCTAGTGAATGACATTCTCCACATTGACATAAAATGAAAGGATTACAACATGGAATGCTTATGTTTAGAAATGGGTCGTTTGTAATTTCAGAAAATAGGTAATTTACAAAGTTTAAAATAAAATGCATGATTGCATTGTTCTAAGCTTTGAGGAACTGAACAAAAGGCTTCCGCTTTCTTATCAGCATCAATTATGGCATGAGTGTGAATAATATGAATTGTGATTGAATCATTACTAACCGTTTTTGCATAATTTTCCACTTTCACTTCACCAATAAAACATTTTTGTAGAAGATGAAGTTATATTTTTTCTATGAGCTATAAGGAAAAATGACAGAGCTTGATCTGTGACAACTATCAAGAAGATACAGATGATCTCTCCATCCCTAACAACAGTAGCTAACAGCACTAATGTATTTTATTTGCTAGCCATCATCCCTCACACAAAGGTTTTCACCTCGATTTTGATTAAGGTAGAGCTGGGAAAAAGTTTTTCTCCTGCAGTATCTTAAGGTGGTCCTTCTTACACGTTACAGTCAGAATCTGGGGACCAGGTCTGCCACACAAACTGATTGCCAGCAGTTTGTTTGCTCTTTAGAAAAGCCATGGCAATTCTGGAAAGAGAAGCTTTCTTGCTTTCCTGAGTTGCTTTTGCCTGTGTTACGGGTTATACTCAGTTGCACAGAAAATTGGATAGCATCTGGTAGGAGGACAGAAATTGTGGCTCTACGTGTGTGAGCGACATAAGCAGGCTGGGCTCTGCAGCCTGTTAATGAAGGGAATGGGGAAAGAGTGATCAATCCTGTGTTAATTATGGAGCCAGCGGATCGTTCAGCAGCTAATATTTCTTTTGTCTGGAAGGTGACTTGAAACGGTGACAGCAAAGTATGACTACCATATAAACACTATACATTTCCATGCCTTTCAAATATAAGCCTCAATTTGGACCAGGAAAAAAATGAGATTAAAAGAAGCTTACATTTGAAGCATGTGATAATCAGTCATCCAGAAAAAAATGTTTGATTATATGTATTGTGTTACTTAAGTGGTCTTTGAAGGCAGATGAGATGAAATGTATGTTTAAATATGTCAAACATGCTCAAGGAATATTTTAAACAGCTCTTGTACAATGAGATGACTTAAAGGATGGGCTCATGGCACTGTAGACTTGGGCCCGCACTTCAGTGTGGAATATACTGAGGTGCTGGAGTTTGGGTCACATAAATCACTCCACATATGCACATATAGGGACCAGGGACTACAGGACTTGCTACATTTTCAAGTGAAAATATTGCTTTTTCCAAAAGTTATTTAACACACTAAAAGACCCCACAGAGTACACCAGGAAGAAATGCAACACTGCATTTCATATGGATTTCTTTCCATCTTTGTACAGATACCTCTCCAAGGATCATATTTTGTGAGGATTTCTTCAGGAGAGCCTGGATTAGTAAAAAGGCTTTTAGTTTTTTTTGTCCTCAGATGCTTATATCTTGTTATGTATCAAAAGGACTACAAATGCATATAAATCATTAAACAAAATTTAATGAAAGACAATGTAGATGTTTAACTGTAAACACCTGCTATACATGTTTCAAGAAATCTTTGAAATAGGGGACACAGATTTATCAGGTTATTATGTGTTGGCATCTTGATTTGAATGAAACTAAGTGAAGCATAAAGCAAAGATCTGTGAGACAAAAAAACCCTGTGTTATTAGTGGAAGAGTTTTTTCTATCACATTAAAAATGAGTGACAGGTGTAAGCCAGTAATGAAAAAGATGAATGAAAAGGAAACTTGCATGGTTACTTAATCACCTTCCAAAAGACATTTTATGAGGGATCCAAATTTCTTTACACTGTGCAAGAGGATAAATAAAGCAGCCTAGGTGAATGTTCATGCTTTTGGGACTCCTTGTAAACATTACCAGTGTTAAGAAAAAAATAAAGCCCTGCCCAGTAATAATGCTTGAAGTTACTACACAATCAATTCCAACATACCAAAAGAGAAAAAAATCAGTCTCTCAGAAACTTGCAGAAAAATTATGTGTTCTACAGTCCTGCTTTACAACTCAACTCAAGCATAGTGGAAGGAATGCCTGACGATCAGAATAACTACATAAACAAACCCACTAAGAATCAAACAAGTTTACAGGTAAACTAGGGCTTTCCTAGGGAATTCAGTTGCTTCAAAAGCTCAAATTATGGCAGATGGCTGTAGGATGCTCTCCTTTACAGACCTGTGATACTAAATGTGCAGTTAAAATGAACTTACTTATTCTACACCCTTCATTTAGGTGGATCTACCCTAGGAGTTGGATGGATTCTCCTTGAACCTCAAAGGGAGTGACACAGGGTCTCACTGGCCAGAACGCTGCCCCCACATATCTGGGCTCTCTGGTATTATTCAAAACAAAACAAACCCTTCCTAACTTCCCCATGTTTAATGTTCTTATTTAGCATTTGACTCTGAGCATTGCTTCCCTGTTGTCTTACCATACCCATGTGGTTCTATGCAGACCTGCCCATCTGCAGTGTGGTGTTCTTGCAGAACATTTTTCATAGGCTGGGATGAATGGCTGCTACACAAACTGGAAGGCTTTTTATGGAGGACATCCCTTGTGACACTGCTTCCCACTACTGTCTCTGAGTGTGCTTCTGATACCACAGCCAGGATGTGTAATTCTGTATCCAGAAGATTCACTCATTCCTTGAACATGTATTTGTTTCTCTAAACCACATATTTCCAATTACTTAAGGCAGACACTTCAGATATTGCTGTGGCAATTATTATACCTTTGCTTGAAGATGCTGGCAAACAGCTTCATCCCACCACCAACCTCACTAGCATATGCAGCCAGTAATAGTTAACTTCATAAAGACACCTACAATATCAGTACTCCATGAAGATCTCTCCATGGTGTGAAATATTGTCATCATCCTCACAGGATTTGGGATGGGGAAGGCTTGTATGTGCCATGACCCTTCATCCTTCATACTGCCAAGCAGTCCATGGGAATCCAGGGAGGCACAGTACAGGGAAGTGAGTTCATGTGGTCACTTGGTTTGTTCAGCCTGGAGGAGACTGAGGGGAGACCTCATTGCAGTTACAACTTCCTCACAAAGGGAAGCAGAGGGGCAGGCATTGATCTCCTCTCTGTGATGATCAGTGACAGGACCTGAGGAAATGGCATGAAGCTGTGTCAGGGGAGTTTGGATTGAATATTAGGAAAAGTTTTTTCACTCAGAGGGTGGTTGGGCACTGGAACAGGCTCCCCAGGGAAGTGGTCACAGCACCAAGCCTGACAGAGTTCAAGAAGCACATGGACAACACTCTCAGACACATGGTGTGATTTTGGGAATATCTGGTTCAGGGCCAGGAGCTGGATTTAATGATGCTTGTGGGTCCATTCCTACTCAGCATATTCTATCATTCTATGAAAGGCAGTGCAAAAAAACATGCCATACATATGTAATATTTCTTTTGGAATAACCTTTCACAATCTTAAAAACAACTGCCTGGACTTCCTGATCAGTGTTTTCTTTTATGGACACCATGCCATACCAAGATGTAATGTGGATTTTCTTCATATCCATTTTTTCCCTCAAGTTTTGAACTGTAATGCTCAATAAATACTAAAGTGCCAGCATGGAGTGGATTATTGCTAACATGTTGCAGGAAAATTGCACAGTGCTAAAGCTTGCAATAAAAATAAGCAGAACGCCCACTGTTAATACACTGTAGTTAAGTGTATTAGCTGTTTTCAAAAGCATTAACTCCCACACAAATAGCAATGCTATTTTGTTCAATATATTATTATCAGACAGTGAAAATCAGTTGGGGACTATCTAAAGCCTTTCTGCCCACATGTATAAAAATAAAATTGCTTCACAAAATTAGGAAGTTGTGTGGGGACAGCACTTAAGATTTTACCAGGTGTAAATATAATAATAATAATATGAAATTACACACTACTTGTACAAATGACTCTTCCCTTTCCCCACCTGATAATCAGAATCACTGAAAAGAAAATATGTGTTTCTCCACCTCTCATTTCTTATTCTATTTTCTGTCTCATCAGATAAGGTAAGATTTCTCATCAGCTGATAAGACTTCATAATTTTTGAGCTCTTGTACTTTTCTTTCACCAGAGTTGGAAAACCAATATTGGATAATAATGATACACAAGAAGAAGCAATTGTTAATGATCCTAATGCGGCGATGTAAGCTCTTCATGAATCTACTGATTATCCTTTTGTTTCTACTTCCTGTTCATCTGTCTCAGCAGTGACATCATGAAAATAATAATAATTTGCACCCAGATTCTCAAAGTGGTTTGCAAATATTAATTAATTGCAAACCTAATTATGCCTCTGAGACAGATTTTATGTTCCTATTGTGCTCTGGAGACCCACGTGCCTCTTTCCTTGAAGCGTATTTCTTCTCCTTACTGGGCTATTCAAAACCCCCTGAAATTAAGGGGAGAGAAAAAGAAAAAAAAAATGGGGAGGGAGAGAAGAGGGTAGTGCAGGAGTGAGGGAGAAAAGAGGAAAGAGATGAAACAAAGCTCTCATATTTTACTCTGTGCTCTACCTACCTGAATCAGGAAAAATTCTGTACTTTCATGTCATTTTCTGTTAGCAGTAATATTAAAGACAACTATATTTTGTCCTGAGGTACTGCTATATGGCAAAAAGTAAAAATATTACTAAAATGCCAAAAAGCTGTGGTTCAATTTTACACATTCTTAGATGATGACAGTGATCTGGCACCCAGCAAGCTCTGCTGCATGTGGCTGTGGGTTTGGGTTTGGCCTGAGCTGCAGGGGTGCACTGTCACACCATCAGGGTGCTGTCACAGAGCAGGTCTGAACCCTGGTGCCACATCCCCTTTCTGGGGTCTTACTGTCCAAGCTTACATAACAAGTCTTCAATGACAACAGACAAACATCTGAGAATGCATTTTATAGGGAAGCTACTGACACATTTTCTTCCTTTTTGGGAAGCTTACTTTGGTATAAAGCTAGGATGTGTCCCCCTTGGGATAAATATTAGAAGAAATGTTTATTTTTCACACCCTCTTTCACTATGGTGGTCCTATTTCTTTCTCAAAAAATCACTCATCACTCTGAGGGATAAAAATATGGAAAATACTGTGGGTATTTTCCTTTTACCTTACTTTAACATCATACATAGGTAATTCTTCCCTGCAAGCACTATTCCTTTGACTTAAAAAAATACGGAACAATTATGTCAGTCCTGAAAAAGCTGCCATTTAAGCAGCTCATCCCCTTAGAATAACAGCAAGTAGAAGAACAGGCCAATTAGAGCCAATCAAACTATTAGCTTCAAAACTCTGATTGTCACCAAATTATCTATTTGCCCTAATGGAGATATACAAGTTTCCATAACACAGGTGCTTTGCTGGAAGAACAAAAATACCGTGCAGTTCTCCAAATGCCTAACCAAAATTAAATGTTTCTCCTGTAAAGAGCACGCAGGCTGGTGAAGAGCAACGCAACAAATAGAGCTCAAGTGATGTTCAGGACACTAAGGAGAGCCTCTGGGCTGACAAGTTTAAGTTACTTTCTTTAAAATTCAGGTAATTAAAAGTGTTTGAAATCACCTCTTCTGACTAGCAGAATGCATGAATATCCTTTGAAAATCACCATCTTACTTTTGTTTTTCTTTTCTTCATCCAGTAGCATTAAAGTACACTGCATAGAGGTCAAATGGATTTTAAAATAATGTATTAAATGAATTCTACTAAAAAGTACACTCTAAAATGATTATCTGACTTTTAAAATGAAAGCAACATCTTGGAAATTTTGGTCAAATTTAGTACTTTGGTTTACACATTTTGTTTCTGAGAAGAGTAATGGAGCAGATGAGAGTGGTTTCGTTCCTCCTAGTATTTCTGCATTTTGGAATATAAAACTATGGATGTTTAAGAGTGAAATTCACATAAGAGGAAATAGCTGAGTGCATTGAGGATTCAATAAAGTAAGAAGATAAAGCAAAAGAACTTGTAGCTTTTTCACCTAATCATCCCATATATCTTCAAACTCATTTTTAAACAAAAAAGAATCTACAGACTTATAAATCAGAACATACTTCTAAGAAATTGAAAGCCTGAGATCTGAAGCTGTAGGAGAGCTGCAGAAAGGGAACTGTAATATGCTGGCAATGGTCTCTGGTACAGCATATGGCAGGAGAAACTCTGTCTCTTACCTTTATTCACCATATGCCATTTGACTGATTAAACTGTATTTATGTAGCAAAAAAATATTATAAAACAACACACATAACTATTGCTCTTTAGTGCACATCATCACACTCATTTTTTTGGTGTTGTGGTAATCCATCTGCAAACTTCACACATTGTCCAGGTTTCCTCCTCCCTACACACAGTTACTTTATGTTTCTGCATCCCTATAAAACAACATGCACCCTGACACATTAAGTATTTAGCTTTTATATTTTTTCAAATTCTGTACTGCATTAGTGTATAACTCTGAACTCCATATAGACTGTTAGTTAACTGTCTTCACATTTTGGTCAGACATAACAATCCTTCCAGGCCTGAGAACCAAGGATACCCTATTGCCCCAGGCCATGAAAAATATAAACAAAAGTGAATGAGGGCAGGTGTAGCAAACTAGGGAAATATGACTTCATTATCTGAAGCTGTTATTAGACAATTAACTCCTAATATGCAAACAGACCAAATTTACCAAATCTGTTTGAAAAGTTTGTGACCATTGTCCATCTTGGGTATAGCCTCTGCGAGGCTTTTGCACTGCCCAAGTTGTATCTATTGAAGGCCTTTAATAAATACCTGCTTTATTCCCTTAACTCTATCTAGCCTCTGCTCTAGGTAGCTGCTCCAAGGCATCACCCCAAACTGCTAAAGCTGTGATCTTCCTATCAGCTGAATAAAACCAGCTGATACTAGAAGAAGAGGGAAGATCTGAGGATTGGGGCACTTGGAAAGGTTTTGGTAATTCAAGGCAGCAAATCTCTCTCTTGGCATGAACTGGTAGTACCAGACAGTGCGTTTTCTTTTGAGAATGAATCTCTTCTATTTTGCTTGATTTATTCACCATAATGACCAGTCAGGTGAGCACCAGCTCAGCTTTCCATGCACCTTTCACATCCTTATACAACAGCTTTTCCTTGTCACCAGAACCCTACTCTTCCTGCCCCAGCCATCCAGAACACCACAGCACATGTCAGTAAGGCAGGAGCTGCTGCAAGTCAAAGGAGAAGTGTCACTGCTTTGTATTAACACTGCTGGTGATGTGCTCTAACTTGCCTTAATCAACATGCAACCATTCATTTATCCAAACTCTGCCGAGCCTTACATGTAGTCCAGCACAGGCCTGTGGCTGCCGCTTTCAAGCTTGGTCCTGGCACATGGGCTGGGCACAATGTCCCCACTGGAGTTCTCCCTGGTAGGCTTTAATTCATAAAAATGGCAATACTTTGCAAGAAAACTGTGAAGGGCCTGTAGATTGGAGTTGAAGTTCAGTCTGCTTTACTCTAATCCGATATTCTCATTTTCCTGAGTTAGGCAAGGATCATTCCTACCTTGCTGATGGAGGCTCTGTTGGTGCCAGGTACAGCCTGGAGCCAGCTGGGCCAGGCTCAGTAGGTACAAGTGAGTGTGGGAAGACTCTGTGAAAACTAGAGCCCATCAGGACTAACACAGTTTGGGGAAGGCAGTGGGCCAAAAGGAGTGTGTGAGAGAGAGACATCAGCTATCCATACAGCTGATTTTATTTAAACCAGGCAAAACCTCACTCTCAAGTAAGTGAGCTAAGAACTCTCTGCAAGTGACAGAATCAGGAAACCGGGAGTGACTGGTTCCAATGATGGCACTGATGGAGAACTCCTCAGTCTGACTTCAGTGTGGATTTACCATCTGCATCAGTTGACAACTGTAGCCCATTGTTAAAAACTGTTTCTAATAGCTTTGGGCCATTATTCTTTATCTTGGTATCTTCCCAGACAGGGAATAATTCCTTCCTTCATCTACACAGTTACTCAGAATGTATTTATAGATGATAATTAGGTCCCTTCCTTCCATCTTACTGAGTTTCCTCTAGGCTGTAGGACTGACTTACCACTTGGTATATTATCCTATCCTTCAATCCTACTTCTACTCAGAAAAGAAAACCAAAACAGCTCCATATATATAGACAATCAGAACCACTTCTGATATTGCAGGATCATTTATAAACAATGGAAAAGTCTAAAAAGAGAAAGTGACTTGAAGTAGCTGTTTTTCCTCATTCAAAAGATTTTCTTGATGGGATCTGTGAATATTCATTAGATAGGTTGAGATTTTTGCTAGTTAACACCAGTAAAATACACAAAAGAAAAAAAATAATACAAGTTTTAATAACATTCAGCAATTAACTCAGTGAGGCTTCTGCTAGTTATTAAATCAGCAGTGGACTTAAAAAAAATTTCCAAATTACTTAAGACATACAATTGAAGTGGTGAATCATAATGTCTTGCTAAAATGTCTTCCAGGATACAGATAATTTCACCTACACACAGTTCTTGTTCTTTAATTCTGATGTTATTAATTCTCCTTTCTCTACGACCAGATTCTTATTTTACCTAGCTCTGGATTAAAAGTGGGGCATTATCCTTGAAAATTACAGTGCTAAACGATGGGCTAAAGTATCCTGATTAAAGTATTTCCTGTAGTACCATTTTATAGTTTTCTTAACAGATTTGGAATCAAATAAAACAGTGACATCATACATAAAGCTAACAAAAATTTAAAAGATGTGTACTAATCTAAAACACACCTAAAAGCTGGATTAAAATTTCCCCAGTACACAGAAACAAACACAAAGTAGCAAAGCTAATTAGACTGTTCCTATAAAATGTTCCCCATTTTTATTTAACACTGCCAATTTTCAGGCTATTCATAAACTATTTTTACCCTCCCTATTCCAACAAATAAAATTAGACCTCTTTTCATGCTGACTGTCTACCAGTTAATTTGTTGATAAATTATTATTAACTGTCTTCAAAAGTAGAAAACATTATTTTATTTGCACACATGTGGTAATGATATTCCAGGGTCTAGACAAATAAAATAATAGTTAGACAAGATATGCTAGTGAACTGAGTTCTAGATTTACAAATAATAAGCTAACACTGGAGAAAAGTTGTATTTTGTTACAGCTAAAAGAACCCTGAAATGCTACTAAAATGTTTCATTCAACTCTTTGGAAAGGGAAGTAGGGTTTCTTGTGATCTCTAGTGATACAATAAAATAATATCAAAATAAGCATTAAACTGAAACAACAAACCGATTCTAATTGAATGAAGGAATAAATTATGAAAAATCTGTTTTGCTACAAAAACATGGAAAAAACCCTCATTATCTTTTCTTTTTCTTAGATCTAGAAAATACAACATCCTTTATTCAGGTTTGTTTCCCTGTCTCTGTGTTGTGACAGATGTGATTATTGCAGTGAGATTTACCCTGGACAAATCACAGACAGATTCCCAATCCACTTAAACTATTAACTCTGTGGATTACACGTGTTTAGTGAAAAAAAGAGAACAAAGCAAAACTGAGCCCTTCTGCACATAAATATAGCATTATTTTTAAAAGCCTGACACAGTTTTCTATTAAGTGGGAGAAGGATAAGTCTCAGAGTAGATCTGAGATTTTGGGAATAACGGTCTTTACCCCATATAGTAACAAATATGTTAGAGTAAGGCAGCATTAGATGCATTCTCCTTTCTAAAAATTATCAACAGTTTGTTTTTATAGCTCTTGTGGATCAACCAATTATCCAACTAAGACCTTCCTTTTAGCTATCAAAGTCTGGAAACATTATCTATTAGTTTTTGATAAGCTTTATAATATTTAACTGATTTCATTATTTTATACACACATATTACATGGCTGTAACATAACATACACTATAAGTCTACTTAATCTATATGACTTTTTTGTGAATTCAAGAAAAATTGTACTATATTCAATGTAATTATAATGCAAATTGTTAATTTGATAACAAATTTATATAGCACTCTCACTGCACTGAAGTCAGGTAAACACTACTTAATTCCTCCTGTGACAGCAAAAACGGTGTGAAGACTCATCCAATATAAGTCTGTTACCACCAGTTTCAAGTAGGTCACCTGAATAAAGCCCATTTCTTAGGATCTGCAAAGGCAACAAGGACTTTATCATAATATTTAGAATTAAACTGATTATCTTTAGAAATCTCCCCAAATCCTTCCAGCTAGTTACATGAGACTACTGTTAGGTTGTCCTTCCTCCATGGAGGACCACAAGAACTTTTTTCTGGGTTTTCTTCACAGTTTAGAAAAATTTACAGTGCTTTAGTTAGTTTACTTTGCTTGTGTTGTTTTAAATGAAACACTGCCTTTGGCTAAGGAATATCTGTTCATGACAACACAAAGTTACAAAAATTAGTCTAGATAGCAGAAACCAGATTAAGTCTGTGTTAGTCTAAATACCAGACCCAAGATTTCCACCATCACACATTTCTTTATGTATTTATTCCAATGAAAACAAATTATTATCTTTATCAATCATCTCAATTTTTCCTGGAGAACAGATGACACGATGTAATCAGTCTAAACTTGTTATTCACACAAATCCTCTGAGAACAATGATAATACTGTCACTTCAAGTACAACAGAAACAGTATCATTTATGTGACCTGAACTGAGCTACAACCACCAGGAAAGCACAGAGAATGTTACTGAGAAGTTTGTATCAGAATGGAGAGCAGTGATAAGGGCAGAAAGTGGAACTGTAGCTTGAGGTTACTGAGTAGGGGTCTGCAGTCACTGAAAGGGGCCAGGATACAGGTATGGGAGAGGGGAGGAAGTTGAAGGGAAAACCAAGGAGGACAGCTATTCCTCTGAAAGAATCTGGCTAGGAACTTGTTTAACTTGGATCACATGAGGCTCAAACATATCTGGATTCAGTGAACAGCAAACAAAACAGATGAGAAAAATAAAAAATATAGCAGTTTATTTGTCTTTCAAATTGAAATTTCAACAGTAAGGTTCTAGACTCTTGCAACTGAAAACTGTAAAATTAACATTCCTAAGCCCCAATACTTTTTTGTAATAAACAGTATATGTTTTATATAACTTTTATGGAAGGTTTTCATATAAGCTTTTATGTACAGATCTACTGCTTCTCATTATTATTTTACCGTGGAATGATAATTACTGGAAACCAAGTAATTAAAAACTATGCCTGAAAAGTGTCTCATTTGCATCTCATTTTTATCTTTTTTCAGTCTATTTGTTAAGAATTTTTTCCTAGCTTGTATCCTTTATTTGTCCCTAAAATATATTACAATCATCTAGGACTAAACAAACAAGAGAAAAACTACATGGAAAAAAAAGAGGCACATTTTTAAAAATTTACACTCATCATCAGCTAAGATCTGGGAAATTTCAAGCACTCAACAAACAGTTGCAGCAAGAGGCCCATAGCATAAGTTTGACTGAGGGCTACACGTTGCCATCAACCACTTGACCTAGCTCTCTTTTATCATTCCTGTCCTGAGTAAAGAACCTTTCCAGGACTGAAATTATTTTTGCATGAAACAAAATTGTTCTTAATATTTAAGTTATGCAGTGTCATTTTCTTAAATGAATCAGCTAGTTTCTTCCTTCAACTAGTCCAACATAAAAAAAAAAACAAAAACAAAAAAAACAAAAAACCCCACTTCTTCCTGCATAAATACAATATTTTTATGTAGTATCATGGACATCAGACCAAATGAAATATTCTACTGCCTGATGATTATCTCTCATTAAAAGATTAAATTATTTATTTGTACCTTCTATGATACCCTGCATTTTTTCTCCTAAATACTTTAAAATCACCTAAAAAAGAAAGAATTTTAAATTATTGAGCTTATTTTCATTTGTGGCACAACATGCAACTATTTTAGAGGTAGGTATTTAAATGTCCTTTTTGGCCCTTTCAGTGGTATTATAAAAATAAAAAGCAGCTGACTTCTGTATTACCGTAATTGTGCCCTATTTCTTGTAATGCCAAGTTGCTAAATTAGTTGTGGTTAGTCTGAACTAGTGACACTGTTTCCTTCTGATGACTCAGTACTAGAATTTGTTCTGAAATGTTTGTATTTTTCTCATTTTCTCATTCTTGATTTACGTAAGTGAAAAAGATAACAATTGTAATTAAATTGATCATGGTGTCTTCCATATGTGTGTATTGGTATGCTAACAAGTTTTACATCCACCCACACGAACATGAGGAGAACTACTTTAATTTTTTTAGTGATCAGAAGTGATAAAAGTGTGTTGCAATCAATTTCAAAAAAGAAATATTCCATTGAAGGTAAATTTTCCTAACAAAATATTAGGTTACATGAAGCCTTGTTTTTGCAAGTATATGGTTCATTAGCTCATGACATCAAGGCCTGAATAATACAGATATTGTAAAATGAATATCTGTCTCTAGAGAGGTGCTTACTCTTTAATCTCACTGGTATCTTGCTAAGTGTCTTTTAACAATTGAAGTAGCATTTGCAAAGTAATGCCAACTATTGATTTGAATAGGACACAATCTGGCACTTTGAGACATTAACACAATCCTTATAACATTATACAATTTTATGTTTGCTTTTAAAAATTAGGATAAGCTTGGTTTTCACTAGAGTGGGGCATAAATGATCCAGCACCCCAAAAGCCTTTCTTAGTACATCACTCAGCATCAAAGTGTACATGGGTAGGGTACCTCAGGGAGGTCCCTGACTACATCTCTGACACAGTCAAAGGACTCACAAGATAACTAACAAGGCTGAGTATTATACCCATGGGACATTGGGCTAAAACATACTCTTTTTCCACAAATGGTAGCTATACTCCTGGAAATATCAGCATAGAGATTGAAAGATGTCAAAAGTAATGATGGCTAAAACTGAAGCCATATTAACTTTTATTTTTATTTGCACTTAATTGGGCAATAATTTTGAAGATTTTATTTTATTAAGTATCTTGGGAAATGGTCTTTTTCTTTCTTGGTAATGATGGAAATATAATCAAATATAGTAAAAAATACATCTAAGAAATTTAATTCTTTTTTCTGCAGTATCTAACTTCAACAACTGAAATACTTCTGGTGTGAGAAACCCAAACATTCACTGTTCACAGAACAAAACACAGAGCTCTAGCTCCGTTTTTCTTATTGCATTTATCACTTCTGAGTAAATGCATTCAATTAAATGGGTCAGAAATGCAGAGCTCAGTATCAATTTATTCTCTTTAAAAATTATTTATTTTAGCTATTCTCTATATATTTCCTGGTTGCTCCTGTAAACACATCATCTTTACTCTCCTGATACTTAGAAGCTTCTTTACATGGTGATCATTGTAAAATTAAACAGCTACATTACTGATTTTCCTGAAAAAAGGCCTATTAAATTAAATTGCTTAAAAATGCCAGTGTGTCAGAAACTTGAAACTCTGTTTTGTGAAATTTAGATACTTCACATCCTACTGATGAAGCCAGTAGCTTCCTGAAGATTTTAGTAGTAGTTGCAATTGAAACAGAGCTTGCAAAGCAAAGTTTGCAGGCTACTGAAGCAATATGGCTTTTTGGTGCAGATTTTTTAAGATATTCAGGCATTGATGGCCAAGGTAATTTCAGTAACAATCTGTTAAACATATTCTGTTTTCAAAAATGACACATGCAGAAATGAAAAGGATGTAAATATGACACAAGCCCAACCTCGCTGAACACTACAAACTTTTGCTGTTAAATACTGTGCAAAAAATTAGCAAGGATAAAAACCAGCAGGACTGCAGATTTTTAAAACATGACATCTTACTTCAGAGAAGGGTTTATAGTATCTGAACAGCAGAGTTTGTTGTATGGCTTAAGAAATGGTGTAGCCACAAGGAACAAGACAAACAACTTCACAAAATAAAACTCATGCATGCATAGACCTGGACATAAATAACTGTGCTTAAGATGCCTAGATTTAATGTCTATGTCTCCCAGTCTCTTTGATAATTTCTCTTGCCTTTTTTTTTTT
>WEIU01009076.1:941666-981418 GCA_013389925.1 Aegithalos caudatus
AAAAAAAAAAAAGGCAAAACAAACCATCCCCCAGTATTTTTCTCCTTGTGCTGTACAGTGCAGTTTGGACAAGGTCACCCTGGGATTTCTCCCTCTGCAAAGTGCCACCAATAAGGTAATGCCAAGCTTAAGGAAAACATCAATAAAGCAGCCATCCAGCTTTCTAGATTTTAGATGGTCTGCTTACCCCGGCAGGATGGATCTTTCTCTTTTCTGCAATAGCACCAAACTAAACCAAGTATATAAAGCATTCACTTGAATATGAAAAGGACAAATTCTGTATATAGTTATTAAAAATATTAGCCAAATGCCTGTAAAAACAGCAGGTGAGCTCAGTGTATTTAAAGATGATATAATATCTGCAGTTTATAGCACCCTATAATCCAGTTCTTAAACTATGAAATATTTAGTCTTCTAATAAGATCTCAAGGCCATAGTTATCTATTAATTAATCTATTTTAATATTTTGATTTGTGAGATAAGGAAAAAACCCCATTGCTTGCTTGTGTCATGTGATACCACAAGCTTAATTAAAGCTGTTTAAAAATAAAATCCATTAGATACCATAAAAGTGCCAGGTGTACAAGTCATTATCTCAGGAGAGAAAAACACATTTCACTGGCCATAAAAGCTTAATTTTTCTAGTACCAGCACTAATAAGCCTTTCAGTTAATCTGAAAATGCAGAGTGCTTTTAAAATGTAAGCACAATGAAAGTATTATCTCGGACAACGTTTCTTCTAATGAACAAAAATGTAAAATGAACTGCAAAGGACCTCCCAGTACTGACTGAGCGTAAACAACTGGAGAATGTGGCTACTGAGTACAACTGTACATTGTGGAGAGTCAGTTTAAATAACCCACCCATTTATTGGTTCTTCCAGAGCAATCTTACACACTTAACCTGTATTAAGGGAAAAACAGCGGTATACCAGCCTTTTCTGTAAAAAGCAACTTGGGATACTCAGTGAAGAAGGATGGTAAGAACTCAAAGTCTGTTAGTATAGGTAATAAGTCTAAAGCAATTATTACCTGCTACGGAAACACTCTATTGATTTGGCCACTTAAGTTTGATAAATGGGTATCATATAGCAGCAACCATGTGAAGGAAGAAGCTCATAATCCTGGCACTGAATCTTAATTTATTGTAAGAATGTCAAATTTAATATTAAAAAAACCCCCACCCTGGTATTTGTGATAATGCAGGCTGCTTTCAAATGACAATCTCTTCCCCCCAGCATGGCAAAATGTCACAAACATTAATGTTTCATTATAAACTGTTTTTTCCATCAGAGAAGTTGCAATATACACCACACAATTGTCTGCAATCTGGAAAACAAGAATAATACTTGTTATACTTATCAATTAGGATAATTTTAGAATCTTTCATATCATCTGCTGGAAACAGCCATATCCACACCCATGTGCCATTAGTATTTGCACATCATCTGTGATTCGTTATATAGGATTCAGATGGCTGAAGGACTGCACCACAGAAATTATAATGAAAATGTTCTATATGTAGTAAAAATGTGTTTCAAGCTTTAACAGCCTATTGAAATACTGTGGCTTATTATTTAACTAGTAAATACCTGTAAAACCATTCTAAAACGTATATACTCAAATCACTATTGGATAAAGAATTTCTGCAAATTCTGTTGAGAATTTCTAGGACAGTGTTAGGTAAAACTAGAATAAATAAAGAATTCCTAAACCTTTATGAGAAAAAGAGATTTATTCCCCCAAAAGGCACTAGACAGTTTCTAGATCACCAGTAGACAATCTGGAGATGGAAATGATGTGGAAGGGCATTGAAACAGAACATTTGAATGAACTGGCTAAACGTACGGGTCCTACATTTGGGCAAACTTCTGGTTCAGTTGTTAATTTAACAACATCCCAAAATTTCCACCAAAGGTTTTGCATTCACATAATGGCCATGATGGAGGAATATATATCCATGATTTAAATAGGTGGTTCCAATATTCTCTTCCACAAATCAGTTCTAGAACAAACACTGTTCAAAAATTTTCATCAACAAGCTGAGAGGTGATTCCTGATAAAACCACAGAATGCCTCAAAGACTGATGAAAAGTAAAATGTTTAGAAGAATTTGCAGTCAACAGGGCTTGTCCATAAGGTGTAGCGACAGAAAGAGAGGAACCAAAAGCTCATGAAAACCTAATGGAAATCAGTAAGCATTCCCAGCATGCTGCAGTACATTTACAAGAGATACTGGAAAATCTGTAGAGCTGTAAGAAAAAGAAACAGAGTCAGGACCTGGAAAGTTGTGAAAGACAAACCACTGAATACTGGACTCTAAAGGTAACTTAGTTAGCAAATCAAAGTGTAATATGTATGTGAAAGCTTAAGCGAGATGAATTAAAATCAGAAATAAACCATGAATGTTTAGTAGTGAAACTAATAATTCATTGGAATAAGTTCCCAGAGGAAGTGGCAGATTTTTCTGATGTCTTCCAGTCAGTCTCGTCCTTCTGGAGGACCAAATGTGAGATCAATCCTGTGGTAAAGATAAATGGTAGGAATGAAGGGCTGTGATAAACAGGAGGTATGAATCTAAAAAAGTAAAAACCAGAGAGCAACAGACTAAGATTCTCCTGTATCCTTTCATTTAACAGTTATAATTTAAGGTATTGACCCCATTTTCCTCTGGAGAGAAATGGATCAATAGAGCAGGCTCACAAAAAGAAAATGGAGTTTGGCTCTAAAATTGGGAGCTAAATCTTCTAAAAGTAACAACCTGGATTCTGTGTTCTGACTGAGAATGTATTCTACACACAATTGTAAAGTTTGATAAAACAGGAAGAGATATCAAACTTAGGGCCTGATATTTTTAGGTAACTTGAAACAAACAGGGGATTTTAAGACCTGTTATTAATGCAGTGAAACTATTGTATGCAGCACTTACACTGCTAGATCAGCAAAAAGAACCTAACTGCAAACTGGTCATTGAGCCAGGGAATTATTTCAGAGTGGTTGTGACCCCCTTAACCAAACCAGCAGTACACTTTGGTACAAGCTCCAAAGGAGGTAAATGTTTGCTCCCTAGCCAGGCCAAGAACTCCTCTAGGACACCCACAGAGAAACAGAGAGTATCCATACGAGCTTGGAACAGCCACTGTGCCATCAACACATGAATAGTGTGTGGCTATTACAAGATTCATTTGTCAAGGAACAAATAAAGACCACACTGAAGTACCACAGATCTCTGGATAAGTTTAACTGGAGCTCTCCTCTACATTGCCACTGGACTGCATGCCAGGTGACTCTCCTCTTGAGCTGGGACACCTCTCAAGCTGTGAGATTCCCTTCTTCTCAGACTAAGAGATCCTCCCTTACCCAAGGCAGTGAGGCATTTTATTCCAAGAGATCCTTGGTAAGTGACTAATACCATGCTGAATTAATACTAATGGAACACACATAGTCAATTTCATTAGATATAAACTTTTGTCCAAATCTGAGAGTAAGACTGGAAGTAGGCGCACCCAAACTCCAATGGGAGTTTAGAAAGTCATCCAGCGGGAGTTTAGAAAGTCAGGGGGCATATTCTGAATCCTGTGATTCATTGAGAGGGTCTGCATTACCCTTTTGCATCTCTGGTCTCCATGCAAATAATTCTAGCTCAATACTAGCTTGCTTTTCCTTTGTATGTTTCACCCATGTAAGAGAGTGAACTTTGCCATCAAACCTTGCTAAGCTGCATTTTTACATCATATTGAAACCACTTTTACTATTACCTTTAATGGTGATTCTTTAAGTGATCTAAATTGTTCAGTTGTGACAATGGTGAATAACATGAATGTTGCCCTAAGAACTGGTAAACAAGTACTCAAAATGAGAGAGGAAGAATGGCCAGATACAGCAGTGAGATATTTTTTCCACTGCTAATCAAAGGTCAGTAATTACACAGAAAATCTGTGAGCAATGTCACACAGCAGGTGAGGGAGGAAATGCAACATGATTAAGAGTTCTATTTAGGCACACTGTTTGAAAGGCCTGTCTGTCATTTCAGATAAAGTTGTTGAGGCCATCACACTATAGAAAAGTCCTTTTAGAAAAATATTCTTCTGATTTGCATCTAAAGATTAGTGTTCCATATGCCTGTACTGAGAACACAATCATTAGAATTTCAGTCACACGAGAGTCTTGTAAACTCATCATCTTATGCATCAATTTTACTGCTGCTCTTCCACACGGATTAGCAGGAGGAAGAGCACTGCACAACAGACTTGGGGTGCAAAGTGCCACTTTGACAAAGCCTGTGGATGGCACTGGGGCAGCCACCACTCTGTGACACCATGGGCCAGGCAGAGGAGTAAGTGGAACTCAAAGCTATTCCCCAGTAACAGTTCCATTTCATCCCAGAAGGGCATAAAGCTCCGTACCAAGTTGGTTGAACAACCCTTATCATTATATATATATATTCACAGTTAGATGATCAATGCATGTGCCTTTACCCTAAAGGTATGAATGCTGATTTGTGTAGCAGAAATGCTGACGTTCTCTTAAAAGTACCTTATCTGGAGCTGAACCAGATTAACAAAAATTTAGATGAGATTTTTTTACTGAAAGGGAGATGAATTTTCATACTTATTTCAGGTCTTGAAAAACAGTTTTCACTTTTAAAAAGAAGAAAAAAAAACCAACAAACAAACCAAACCACAACACCTTTATGAAATTTCTGTGCCTTTTTTTTCTTACTAGCTAACACTTAATAGATTCTTCCATTAAAGTTCTTTAGTACAGGAAAAAATGGACTGACTTTTGCCTAAGTAGTTCCTCCAAATATTCAAGTGGTTTTCCTAGCAGGCTGATCTAAGGCTCACTGAAGATCATCAGATTCTTTCCTGTTCAGTACAAGGCAATTTGAATCAAGCTTTTCTCAATTTTGTTGGGTACTTTTGTCCTGTAATATTCTTAACCAGAACACAAAACATTGCCTGTCATTTAGATGATTTTACTCTGCCTTTTATATTGAATATATTCTGGTATTTGATGTTGCTAATACACTCTCTGATATTTAAAGGATAGTTTTAAAATTTTATTGGATTATTTCCTCATTCAGTTTCACTTAGGATTTTTCTCTTTCTGCTAGACAAAGTAGATCATATTCCTCATCGGAATTCCTTTACTTCCATTCCTTACTATGTCAGCAGTAGCTTTCAAAAATTATTTTTACATGACTGCAGCTTCTCTTTTTAAATATATGATTTTCACTGTCAAATGGGAAAGGTGACTGAAATAACACAGGCTTACTCTCATGGCTATTATGCTATTTTTCATGGTTGAAAGTATTGTAATGTTCAAGGGAGCAATTAAAATTGTTCCGCTGTGTAGTAATAAAGAATATGATTCTCAATTCAAGCGTCAGCCAAGAAGGTTTTATAAACTATGAGAACACTGAATGTTTCGGTTTTACTACTCTATTCAGATATTTATTCTGAAAATAATAAACTTCACTATAGTTTTGAAATTCTAGCAAAGCAAGTTAAAATAATTTAAACTTAGAAGGCAAAACATTTGAGCAATAAGATTAAAAAAATCTATAAATATAAATAATGTTGTTTTACAACTGATACACATTTTCTTTCAGGAATATTTTAATCTTACATCACATACCATAAAATACATTTGGTTTCAGTGGCTTCACCAACCTCTTCAACACTGCAGTCTTCCATTTAAAGAAACAAATTTAATCTTATTTCTCCTATTATGTATTAATGTTTACAAAAATATTGAACCCATGAGAGTTACATTTCTAGGATTCAATTTCAGTACTTGAAACAGCACTGATCCAAAGGCTTTTATAGAAATAGTATGTGAAAGCATTTCAGTGAAACATAACTGCTTTAGGTTTTCCCTTCAGTCCCTTCATGGCACACTTAACAGTGTTTCTCACACTTTCAAAGACATCTGGTCTCCTAAGGAAAATATAGACAAAAACTGTAAAAATAAAGCATTTTGACAGGTATCAAAGAGAAGTGCAGTAACATTAACACATGGCAAATGGTATCTCTTCGCTATGCACAAATCCTTTTGCAAGAAACATGGTTAGAGGTTAATATAACTTGTAACACCATCCTTTCCTCTTCACCTTTTAATTACTCCCAAGCTCTCAATTTTATACAACTGCTAATCAAACTGCTCTCCAGCTTGGCATTACGTGCACACCTGAGACCAGGTATTCCAGAAAACTACTCTGGGCAGAGAGGGAAGGGCTGCAAAAGATCTTTATTCTGAACCATGCAACTCGAACACACTAAACCCCAAACTTCTTCTAACTGCAATGTCAATGGGATGAAAGATGTCAGTGGGCACAGAAAACAGGAAGGCTAAGGATACACCAAAAGCTGCAGTGGCATTAACTGGTGTAGTGTGGCTGAGTTTCATCGTATTTCTCCAGTATGACTCTTTCTGTCTCCTGTTTTACATATATGTTGCAACAATCTTCAAGTTACAGTTTCTTACCCATAAAAGTAGAAACACACTAAAAACACTGCTAGTATAAGTCAGACTCAACATCCAATCTACACAAGCTACCCTGGAACCACAGAGTCAAATAACTCACACATTACATTTTGCTCTGAAGAGATGAAGCAGCACTTTTCAGCATTATCTCAATTAAATCCTCCACCATTCTAATTTTGTCAGTTTTATGAAAGTAATTCTGTTCTTCAGTGTAACTGTGTCTCAGAAGGAGCAGAGTGGGCACAGAGCAAGCACACTGACACCGGGATCCTGGATCCTTCTTATGGTAGGTATTCCTTCAGCAGGGCACTCAGCATATGCCTTTATATAAATAAGGAAGTCCTACGACATATGAGTAAATATGAGTCTACAACATCCACAGTTAATCTATGCATCCTGCTCAAGGCATGTCCTGCCTGAGCTGGCAGAAAGTTTCAAATTTCAGGCACCTTGACAGAACTGTACATACTCAAACTGCTCTCTCCCACTTTGGTGACAGAGAAAAGGACAGCCCTAGCAATGCCACTAGATGATTTGCTCTGTTGTTTTTAAGTTTGTGGAGCAAGAATCCCTTGCAGTAGGTGTGCATTAAAATATGCAAAGGGATGGACAGGTATTACACAGTAAAGAAAAAACTTGAGGCAATTTTCTTTCTAGTTCTTTTAGTATGATTATGGTTTGATATAATGTTATGTAAATGAGACTTTTGGAGAAGTATCTTTCCATGTAAATAAGAGGTAGAATCCTGAAGACATTAATTACTATTAAAACTTTGAAAAATATGTTGTGGGGGTGTCAACAGAAGGATCTAAAGACAGCCACAGCCATACTGACAGTACATATAAATTACTACTACAGAGTCAGCACACTGTAGCTTTGGCAGAAAGCTCAGAATTCCTGAACCCTGGCTCAGGGGATCAAAAGGTGAAGGTCTGAACATCTGGCTGATGGTGGGAGAGAAGATAGTTTAAGTTTCCATTCTCTTCAAGCTGGTTAATATGTCAAGCTGCATTTTCAGCACAGTAATTGATCTCTTGATTAAAACAAAGTGTTCCAGATTTTAAGGGAAAAAATAGCACAAACCCCCATATATAAAAGAGGAGACTATTTTAAGAAATTTTGGAACTCTCAAGGCATTCAATTCTTCTATATATAACCACGCTCAATATGAAAATTAAAATGAACTTTTCTGAGGTTGTGTATATTTTTTTCATTTAAACATTTGAGGTAAATTTTATAGGTATTCTTTGCCTCAAAACCATTCAAGAACCATATTATTTTTGCATACTAAAGTAGGTTTGTTTAGTGTTCATAAATGGCACAGAGCAAACTCAAACTGAATGTACAGTAGGGCAATTTCACACCATCTTTTTATCAATTTTTCAGTGGGTTAATTTAACAGTAGGGGAGCAAGTAACACCTATAATGAAAAAATCCAATGGTAATGAAATAACCATAATCTTTCATGTTTTCCTTTATAATATGTTGTGTGCGTATACAGAAAGTGTTACTCTGTCATTTGAGAAATAACTGCAAGACAGAGGTGTCAAAATAGTCACTGCCTAAAACAAAATAATATCTAATTTTCCTTCAAGCAAAACGGATAAGAGCTGTATGAAATACAATATCCTGTGCTGAGGATGAAAACTAAAATGGGATGGGGAAAAGAAAGCATTTAAAGATCTTTAACAATATAGTAAGAATTAAAAATAGAAGAGAGTTGGCATACAATAAAATCCAACTGCCAGACTAATCACTAAGAGCACAACTGGAACAGCAAGAACAACAAAGATCTGTGTCTCTGACACTCTTCATGAAGCAATGCTGTCTAAAATTTTTTATCCAAGGATCCCATGCTTTCTGAGAGATGCCTTACCATAATGCATAGGGGAACCAAAGCAGTACAAGGTTCTTTGACTTCTCTAGGGTCATGTCATCAACCAGCTTAAGAAAAGAAAAATCTATCCCATATCTCTTCTTGCCTACTCCTGTGCTCTCAGGTTGTGTGTCATTCAACTAATTTCAGTTTGCTTAAACTCCTCTGTCAGGGCAGCCAGTGAGAGGCCTTTGGAGTATGGAACTCCTGGAAGTGAGCTTCAGAGCCTCAAACACACTTAAGCAATTAAAGACAGCGCAAGAAACACAGAAAAATGAAAACAACAAAATAAATCCTAAATAATGGGCTAGATTAGGTACTGCTGCTGGAATTTTGAGCCTTCTTGGACTCTTTTCTTACTGGCTGTTTCAGAGTTGATGGAACTTTTCCAAAGTCTACATTAATTTCCCACACTTAACAAAGCCAGAAAAACACAGCAATGAGAAGAAAATTATATTCCTTTAAAAAACTGTAGGTTCAAATGGCATAGCAAATGCAAGGGAGTTGGGTCTGCACTTCTCAGGCTTACTAAGGCTGGCAGCAAGGAAAGTTTCCAACTGGGGATCAAAGGAATGATTTCATATGATATGTCACAAAATGTAGAGAAGGGTACACCTACTGAAAGAAATGTTTTGGTTTTGTGTGCACTGTTCTGGTCTTGGAGTGTCTTTGCTTTTCTCAGGTTTTTATTTCTATTTCTTAAGAAAGTGAAGTTCTCATTCAGAAAGATGTTTTCTTAGAGGTTTTTTTTTTTTTTTATGGAGTGACTGTGATAAGAGGGCTTTCTACTTTCTAGATATTACTAAGATCTCTTGGTTTGATTTATTCAGGTCTTTTATTCTAACCTTCAAATGACTTCTGCAGTCTCTTTTGCACAACCTCAATACAAGAAATGGAAAGCCTCACAAATAAGAATAAACTTATTTTCATTTTTTGAAAGTGAAAATTGGGAACTCAAGTTTCTGGACCTGTGAATGATTATGAAAACTCAGCATTCTTTGTCCTCGGAGACTCATTTGTATAGCTAAATATCACAGGAAAAATCTTTCATGATGAAATGTGAAAAAATTATAACAGAAAAGAATCACTTAACACATGCATAAGAGTATGACCTGAGCAGTAATGCTGTGATTTTATTACATTTACCACATTTTTATTACATTTACCACCTGAATAAGAGCTTGTCTTTGAGGAAAAGATATTCTCTCAGAAGACACAGCTATAATTACAACTCCTTTGAAATTAATGCTATATAAATCCTTAGAAAGCGATACACACAGCTAAACAATTTCTCCCCCTAATATACAACAGAGCCTATAATCCCCCTGGTAGATGCTGCATCAAAACACAAACTGTATGTTATATCTCTTCATGAATTTCTCTTAAAATTTGGTATCTCTCTGAAAATGATCCTCTCTTTACTTTGTTCCTTCTACATGCATAAACACTACTAAGGAGAGAGAAAGGTGGGTGGATATCTGGAGTATATGAACATTGTTCTATAGCTTTGGTAAGATTTCTGTAATAAATGACTTAGTTATGTGAAAAAGTTTGCATCACTCTATCCTGCCTGTGCAAACACGTCTTGGTAACTGATCTTTTACTATAAACTGTTACACTTGTGTTACTTTTTGTTAACTCTGAGCAGGATGCCCTCAGGAGCCACAAACTCCAGTTATAATTGCAGCTACAGTTTTGAATATATCCCCTCATCTGTACACTGGCTTATACTGGCCATCACACAAAAGATATAAACTGAGATTTGTCATATCCTTCTAGAGAGCACTGTGACCTCTGTAGGGAGGGAGTTCAGAGGAGGGCCTGGAGCACCTCTCCTATGAATACAGCCTGAGAGATCGGGGCTGTTCAGACTGGAGAAGTGAAGGCTCTGGGGAGACCTTAGAGCACTTTCCAGTACCTAAAGAGGCTACAAGGGAGCTGGTGACATACTTTTCACAAGGGCAATGGGTGGTAAGACAAGGGGTGATGGCTTTAAACTACAAGAAGATAAATTTAGATTACATATTAGGAGGAAATGCTTTACTGTGAGTGTGGTGACTCATTGGAATAGGCTGCCCAGAGAAGCAGCCTATTTTGGAGCTTCATCTCCAAAAGTGTTCCAGGCCAGGCTGGATGAGGCTTCCCACCTGGCCTAGTGGAAGGCATCTCCGTTCACAGCAGGGGGAAACAGACAATCTTTAAGGTCCCTTCCAACCCAAACCACTCTAGGCTCTACAAATATAATTCCATCTTAACTGCTGGGCCTCCTTTTTCTTTATTTGGTACTGTCCAGCTGCCAAGAAGATGCACACCCTCACAATAATCCTTGTCTGCCTTTGGAGGGTCCACCACCTCTTCTGGCCTTTCCCACTGAGTACCTACCTAGTCCTTCAACAGGAAGCTGCAAAGCTCTTGATTCTTGGCAAATGTGGCAAGAATTTGTTTTTATATTATATAATGACCTAAAATATATCTTACTGGTTGCTTCAAATCAGCTGATACTTCACCAAATAAATTGTGTGGGCTATACTGTGGGGAGTCTTGAAAAAAAGAGCAGTAATTCCTGATAAATGCAGAGACAAGTTGCAATACTTCAGATTTTAAAATACTTCATGGGATTTTCAGTCTCCTCTCCCATCATGCAAGTTTTTCATTATACTGTAGGTATTTTTTCAGTTCTTAAAAAATGACCACATGAAGTATGTGCACTTCTATTTTACACATGTGAAAATCTTTGCTGTATTGATACAGGTCATTAGCAGTGTTTAATGGCACCCAGTTTATTGCCGACACTGAGAGGAGAATTGGTGCTTTCTGAAAAGACGCTGTGGCCCAACACGGCCAAACCCTTCTGACACTTAGTTGGGATCTGCCTCTTCTGCATGTGGACAAAGTCTCTCACATCTTTCTTTCAGCCTGGCATGTACTTGTAAAGAAACCACTCCCATTAATGAAATGCAGATAAAATGCGGAAGTGAAGCATATAACATGTATTAAATACAAAGCTATTTCAAGTAAAATATTCCCAAGTCTAAACTGAAACCTACAATAGTTACAAGCTCTTTACAGCAACTTCACACGCTCTGCACTCTCTTTTGCACCCTTCATGTGGACCACCCACAGTATTTCAATAAGAAAAGTTCCTATCTGAACCAGATACCTCCTTCTCTACAGATCTGGGAAAAATCAAGCCTTGGTTACAACTTGAGAGGGAGCATTCCTCATCCCCTTCAGCCCCAGTTTCTGCTATCTCTTTACCCATGCTGTGCTGCTGAAGAAATCCCTGGGTTAGTATGGGTAAGTAAGTTCTCTCAGGGGAAGAACATATGAAACAGTGAGCTGTGCTGCACCAGCCAACGCAGATAAATCACATGCTCCAGGTGGACACAAGTATTTGCAAGACAGCTTCAAACGAAAGTAGCTAATATTCTGGCTTGTAAACCTGATGGTTCTGACTATAAGCCCATTACTAGCTCCTACTATGTTGATTTATTTTCTATATTTTCCCACCACAGGATCCTAGCACTTTCTTTCAGAGGGCACAGTTGGAGACTAAGGAAAATGCCCATGAAGCAGGACCCAACATGATTAATTAATTCTAATTTCATTCCCAGCTGGAGAGTGGTAATTTGATTGATTTTGGGTTAAAGTCAAAATCAGAAGTATCTCTGATCTCTGAAATGTTAGATGGGCAATTTTTGCTAAATTAGGACACAAATCTCCGTGAGTTGGACACACATTTTGTGTGACAGATATGTCTCATAACTGATGCATTACTTAAATCACATGCAGTAAACATATGTTTAAGTATTTCAGTAAAGCTTAAATAACAACCACAGTAACAACCAGAAAAATACTGTAAAATACTCATAAGGGCTTGGTTCAAATAACAGAAACAAGAAATTAGGATTGAGGCTTGGAACTATCAGAAAATCCCTTAAACCCGCATGAATTTCAGGGGATTAAAAGATGCTTTCAGGCTATACTTTGAATTTGGGGGCATCTATCACGACGAAACATGTAATGAAGGGTGTTTAATACAAATCACATGTGAAGGTGTTGATGTTTTCAGTTTAGTCACATAAACAAAATTGACCATGAGTAAATCTGATGTTTTAATTCATGAAATGGCAATTGGAAATCCCGCTTTGCTTATGCACCTGACCTTGCTACGCTCACGCTCTCTCTCTGCAGAACTGCTGAATGCTAATTTTTTAGCACGCTGTCCTTCAAGTGCTGCTTCAAGCCCCCCCTGCTCCAGGAACAGAGGAAGCGAGCTGCCGACAAGCTGCAGCGCTGGAACCCACACGATGTGGTTAACAAACAGCCTTCTGTGAAACCACAAAGCCCAGCTAAGGCTCTGATTAAGTCAAGCAAAATCAGTATTGTTACGCCGGGATTACATTTATATCCAACTTAAGTTTTAGGCATCTCTATCAATTGAAACACAGATGTCTTGAAAAAAAATGTGTGCTCTCACTATGAAAATATCAGACAAGGTTAAGCCTGGCCTTGGCGAAAATTTGTAAAAGGGGAACAAAGCAGCAATTAACCTCTAGGATTCACACTTCCATTTGCTCCCCTTCCACTGCTGACTATGAAAATATTTCTGTTATTAAAGGAATGACAAAGTTTCTAGTCCATTAACCACCAGCTTGTGACACCTAGAGGAAGACAGGAGAAGGTGTATTAAAATTAGGTTTTGTTCAGGAAAGAAAAAACAGAGAGGTGACAGATAACTACAGAAAGGAAGCTGATACCATAATAATTCATAATCTGAAGCTTTAAAAGTATTAAAATAGCTGTAGCTTTACAGGACTTGGGCTTTGGAGACTCCAAGAATTCCTTCTGCAGTATTTCTTACATTTTTACCCCAACAAGATAAAACATATTATTTGAAATGTCTGAAAAATAATTAGGAACAATTTCTTATTATCTGTTATAATAAAACTGATAAAGAAAGCGGCACTGAACTTTGTAATTTAAATGTTATTCTAACACTTTACTGATTCAGTGTGGAACATGATGTATCTACCGATACTAAATATTACTATCAGATGGGGTAGAATATTTAATTTGTACAAATGCTGTTGATTTTCATGGCTTTATTTTATATATTTAATTGAGCTTTCTACATTGTAAAATACATTCTTAAGGGACAACATCTTACAAGTAATCAGATTAATACTCTACCGATTTAATATGTTCACTAAGAGCAGCAGTTTTCATGACAATCAACTAGCTCCTTGAATCCTCTTTGGGAAGTTAAAAAGACATTTTTCCATTCCTAAGGTCTTTGCTACTACTCTCTCCAAACATAGACTTGATCATAATATTAGCTATCAGGAAATTAACATGATGTGCTAAAAGGCTAATAAAATCTTTTACATGTTTTGTATTTATTATTTGAGAATTTCTACTCTCTCTTTATCAACAGAGTGCTGTGAAAAGGATTTGGAGAGAGGTTCTATGAATTGTTTTAAATTTTCAGTGAAAGATTAATGAGATCTGTATTCACTTATAATCTGACACCAAAGAATCTTCTTCCTGAGCTCCCTGTGTGGAAATAGAAATTTTCTGTGAGATGAATCTGTTCCTGATGTTTGATAGAGGAGAGAGGGAGAGAACAAGAACTGTTCTTCTGCCCCCCAGGCCAATTCACACAAGCACAGCCCTGAAATGCCCAAGGTCCATTTCCTGCTCCAATCAAGGAGTGATTATTTATACAAATCCAAGCGGTTCCCCAAGGATACAGCAAGAGTGCACCTCCCTGGAATATACCACAGCACAGGATTTCCCCAGACATCTTCACAGGAAAAGTAAAGTGCAGAATCAAGCCTACTCAGTCCATAAAGGAAACTGCATGAGGCCTTCCTGTATCTGCATGCATTTCTCCCTCTTAAGGGATGGAGATACTACCAGTTCTTCTTTTTACTCTTTTGTACACATACTCCTTCATTTTTTGTTTTTCTTACAATTTCATGAGGGCATTTTTGAAAATGTTCTAATTTTTAAGGAAAAATATAAAAGGAAATAAAAAGAAAATGAAAGAATCTGAAAACTTGCAATTCAAGCTTCTCCCTCTCTGCCTTCCCAAACTCTTCTCCAGCTAACATTTTTTGTTTGGGTGTGAAATGACAGATTCCCAAAGAGATTTCCCACTGTATGAACTTCTGCACCAAATATTTTTGAGTGGTTGCATTCCCTGCATGTCAGAGTATAAACACTACAAGCTTCATCCTAAAGTTCAAGTTTAGGACTATTTTTTGTATAAATGACCAAACATGGTTTTGTCCCTCTTTTACAAGAAAGCTGTATTCCATGTGTTTACATTTACACAAATCTATGAGAAGTCCAAGACTACAGCTTTCTGGATGATAATTCCAAAGCTCAATACTTTAGAGAAGCCAACTACAGCACAAGCAGGGGGCCTTACAAGAGCCAGGAGATTAACTTCAAAATACCCTATTACTTATAGCTGGAGATATGTTTCAACTACTAAGTTGGCTTTTCCGTGATTTCCTTTGCAGATTAACTGCTTAAGGAAGTCTGCTTTTTCCAAGGAGAGCAGACTACTGCTCTATCAGATGCAAAGACATCCTTGGCCCCTCTCCTTGCCTTAGACATCAGGAGTCTCACAGCAGCTTTTGCATGATTAACAGAGCCATAAGCAATTGCTGGTTTTCAGAACTGCCTTAATTAACCCTGACTCCCCTTGCCGCATCTTCTACTTTTGTGATCCACAGATCCAAGAAAGCAGTCCCAATCCCCCTCCACACTTTCAGAGGTATCTTTAAAAGGCGGCAGCTGCTAGTGTCATTCTCCTCAAAATAATCTAAGTAGCTTCATGGGGATATGTACATTGCTTGGGCTTGTGATACCAATGGTGTCATTACTCCAGGACTGAAATTCCCACAGCAAAATGTGGTTTTAAGAGGAACCACTCTCAAGATCTGCAGCATCTTTCTGTCACAAGGACACAAAGCTACCCAGTCTTTGCAGTAGCTGCTCAACTAGGAGAAAGTTCACATGTCTCTTCCCCCTGGTCTTTATGAAAGCACAAGAGAACAGGAAACATTTTTTGCTCCTTGCCCATAGTTGAATAGAGAAAAAACCATCAGCTAGATCCAAGCAGCTCAGACCCAGAGCCAACAGTAAGAATGTTGCTTTTTTTTTCTCAACATGAGACAAGCACAATCTGGCAGATTAACATTCACACAATACTTATCTATGGACCAAGGGACACTTATATAACAACTTCTCCCCTTACATCAATAAACATCAGCAGTTGTACATCCACAGAGCAGACAGCTTTTTCCATGAAAAGATTAATGTTACTAATTTAGTCACATGTTTCTTCAACTTGTTAAATTCTATGAGGCACTTACACAGATGCATACAAATATGCCATTTATACATCAACAAAGGACCAAAGCAATTACAGAGTATTTTTAAGTGTTATCGTACATACTGTATTATGCAAGCGAGGAACAATATATCAATCTCACTGTTCTCCTAGTTGAATATAAATGTACTATGTTTAACCCAGCCATTCATATCTCAGACAAATACTGTAATTACTTACTCTTGCTCTGCAATATCTTATAGCGGGATACCTTACAACGAACGGCAAGCTATAGGCATTTGTTAACATCAGCCTTGAAATATGTACATGCAGCATAGTTTGAGGAACAATTCTTAACTTAAACTGCAGGACATGTACAAGAAGATCACCTATCAGATTATTCCAGGGGAAAAGAGCCTGGAGTACTGCAGATCATTAGATATGACATATTCATCACTGGCTGTGAAGAAATAAGGGAACTGCTGCAAGAGATGCTACTATAGAACTCAGTAACAGTATCCTACATGGGTAAAAGTAAACAAAAAAAGAACCACCCAGTGTTCAAAGAACCCTAATTAAGTAAAAAAAATCAAGGGCTTGGAAGATCATGAATGTCAGTTTTACTGTTTTCCATGCACTTGTGTTTTCTACCCATTGTGCAGTTGTCTTCTGTATTGCATAAAGATAAACTACCTGTCCCATAACTGTATTTACACAAACACACAAAAGAATTATCCCAAGTATTTATTTGTTCACATTTCCAGTGTATGGTTATCTGAATTTATTCTGCATTTACCACTAATTGACATGAATGTCTTACATTCACTGACTTAATGATAATCTAAGGACTTTTAGACATCAGGGCCACAAGGAAACAAACATAAAAAACACATGTACAACCCAGAAGCATCTCTCACTTTCTATTTTCTTTTCTCTCTAGAGTGGATTTGGATTGAAGTAGAGTAAGGATTTACTGAAGACACTCACTGTTCTGCTAAGATGAATCATTTCACCTCACTCTCAAACCTAATTAGCAATATGTTAGCGGGTGGAGAGAACAGATAACAGGCATCTAATCTGCCAAATGCTGCATCTACAGAGGCCCATTTATGTAACCTGCGTGGTGTTTGGTGAAAATCTGGACAGATTGCTAGGCCTTTAGAGAAGAAAGCCTTTGTATCAGACGTGACCCTGCAGTTCCTGAAACACCAGGTTTTAAGTTTCAAGTACTGAGTATTTGGGTAAAAAACACTGAGCTCTGAGGTAACATGAAAAACTGATTCACAGCAATGCATACTGTATCTATTAAAAAAAAAATCACCATTTAGGAGCCATTACTAGCATTACTTCATGAAAGTGACTAATCTCTGGGTTTATAGTTTGGGACTTGCTTTATTTAATGTTCTAGGTAGTGACCTTAGGATAAAAACAGAGATGTACTAATACATTTTTTTCAGTATACAATGTCAGTAGGTAGTCTTCCTAGAGAAGAAAGATTTGAATGTCCTATGGGAAGAAATGCATGATCTTGAAGGCCCCAGAAAGAGAACTGTGTTGAAAGTAACAGTCCAAAGGGCACGTGGGACTAATAGCAAGAATTCCTGGTATATACTGGGAGCTCATTAGTTGGAAACAGCAGCCTATTTTAGTCAGTCAGAGCATGATGATGAGCCATTTAATTGAATCTGACCATGAAAAGGGCAAGGCAAGGTATTTTCATAAAGAACAGGGAGTATTCATACCATTGTATAGCCTGCACTGAGACCTCATCTGAAGTATTTTGTATCATTTCAGTTACCCATGTTCCAAAAAAAGACTTCAGTTTTGAATTAGGTGCTGAACAGGTCTGTTACAGAGATCAAACATAAGCCGACCTTATAGGAGGATACTGAAGGGGCTTGTTTTTTTTCATGCTGAAAAATACAGCCCAGGAAGAAAGATGACATCTTGCAGCAAAATCACTGAGGATAAAACATTTGCTAAATTTATGAGAAAATGTTTGTGTTAGAACAAATGCATAGAAACTGGTTATGAATAAATTAAGGATGGAAACTCAGAGGAGGTGTGTAATCATCATTACATGAATGTGGCCCTACAACAACATTCTGAAAGGAGAGACTGGGACAGAAAATTCTGGGTGAAAAAGGGTGAAACCTAACCAGTCTGTGAAAAAGACTGTATGATGTTGCACACCATGACATGAAAGTTACTTAAAATGCAACGTTTCTATGGGCTTAGCTGAAAGACCTTCATTTCTCTAAAGAGCTGACTGCAGATACAAGTAGCCCATACAGAGACTGAATTTGTTTTAAACAGCATTTTTCGTTCTGAATTTATACTTCAAAACAGACAACTGTAAAACCTTAATGAGGCACAATTGCCCAGTCATATTTTCAGTACCCACAGCAGAATTATGGTGATGCAGTTCAAGATCACATTCAGTGTCACAAGCTATCTGTGTCTAAGGAGAACAAGTTGGAAGTGCTCTGCATCCAGTGGGCATGTTTGGCTTTTAAATCTGATATCTTGTTAGAAGCAGCCAGCCCATCTCAGGAAAAATTAAGACCATAAAAAAGAAGTCATCTTAACCTGTACAACAGAGGATGCTAATAGCTAGGACAATGACCTCTGGATATTTATTCTCTATTTAATTAGTTGCCTATTAAATAAAGCCTCTAAATAAACCAAAGGTGAGAGAAAAAAGAAAGTCTCTCAGCATGATATATGATAAACAATGATTCCATATTAAATCATTATCATCCATTTATTCTTGCTTAAGCAGTTACAGCAAGGGCACTTAGCATCTCCCATAACCCAAGCTAAGCAATCCATATATAATTAAAGTTTGATGAATGCCAATTTCCAGTACTATCTGGTTTTGTCTCACTAACATAGTTTTTTGTGGTTTTCTATATTCTTGCTATATAAAAGTTGTTCCAGATAAAATATGATATCTCAAGACAGAAATAGTTTCACACAATTGTTGAATGGAGGAAATTGTTGAGTTAGGAGCTATAATATGGGAAGGAGAAAGAAACCTCATGACCTACTGTAATAGTAAGATTCCTATAGGAGCTTTTCCATAATATTGACTGAACCTTCTAACTATTTAAAGATGTGAAGAGTTACCATCACCATGGTTAAAAGGCATCAATTAGACAATGTTCAAATACAGACACCATTAGAGAACCACCTCCTCATGTGGAAGAAGATTCATGGCAGCCTAAGCAATTTCTCAAGACACATTTCTCTACAAAAAGAGTTGTTCAAACTGTTGTGTTGTCTGTAGAACACTTACATGAACACAACAGGAGAAGATAAGCACTCAATAATTTAGTGTAACAACAATATAATTCCTTCTAAAACAGCATGTTGGAAACACTCTGATTTTAACTGTATGGAAAGAGCTTGTTATCTCATTATTAAGGCCTGCCAGAATAAAGTAAATAATGACACAAAAACTAGAGTTCTTAATATTAATTCAAATGTGAATTTTCAGCGAAATTAATCTCTACTCAAAGAGTAATTCCTCTTTGTTAGAAGAAGATACAGAATTTTTCATATAGCACAAAACACTTTGAATCCTGTTATAAATGTGAAGTGAAGCTATTCAGACAAAGCCAGTCAGTACCTCCAGAATGTAAAGTCACATCACAGAACTTCAGAACATGCTTTGAAGGCAGGAACATTTTGAGCTCTACCCAGAACAAACCTGCATATACACAGCCTGTGACTCTCTTACTGAGAGACTAATGCTTCCATTCATCAGAACACAGTTAAACATTGCAAAATACAAAATTATTGAGCAAATATTAAAAATATAACTAAATAATATACAATTATTCAAGTACTATCTGAGTAAAAGGCATGTGTCTCTTAAAAAGAAGGCAAATCATATCAGCTAGTTCTTGTATACAACCCAGTGCCAAACCTAATTATTTTTATGTACTTAAAAATCTGTGTATATGGTGAAGTTTCCTAATATACATAGGTATGTAGAGAATGGCAATTCTGAAGTGTTAGTTTTACTCATACATAATGAGATCAAATTGTTACACTGGAAAAATGTGATTAACTTTGCTAGATTTGCCTAACCAAGGAAACTACAGGATTGTGTCAAATACATGCCTGCCCATAAAGAATTGAACCCATCATAGTAGAGGTTCACTCTAAACTCCAAATTACTTTGCAATTGCAAGGGTCAAGTGATATCCTAGAATCATTACACTTCTGCCAAACTGTCTTGGCAACTTACTAATACAAACATGAAATACATTCACTTGACACAGTGATTGATGAAAACACTAATAGTATTCAGCTTAATTACAGGAAAAGTTACTCTGTCTCTTCATGCAAGTCAGTTTCCTTTACAAAACTGAGTAATCTCAAAGTTGTTTTACAGGTTACAATCTACATTAAAGTATCTCTTTACATTTAAAACTACCCAGATCCCAAATATTATGTGAATAATGAAGAAAACTTGCTCTTTCTGAGTCTTATATCCTCCAAAATTGTTGACACAATAATCTAATGTCCTGTCAGATGTAGATGTCCTCCACTACTGCCCTCTGCTTCAATCCAATACTATCAGCATTTCCTCACTAATCCTCAACCCACCCAGCTCACACCTTACAGCTTTTGTTCAGTTTTCCTCCAAATAACTTTGGGCAGGAGTGACAAAAGGTGTGCACAGATTGACTAAGATATTGAACAGAGGCCAAATAACTTGATTTTTTCAAGTTTGTCCTGCGGACTTTCCTGAGGCAGAAGGGTGGGGGGAGAAGTGGTGAGAAAAGCTCAGCCACATTTCTGCAGAACTGTTGCTTTTCCTGAAACTTGAAAAAAAGATTAGTGAACACACAGGGAGGCAGAAAAAGAGTGAACATCTCATTTAATGAGAAAAATACAATATACAGCTTACAATTATCCAGGGTAACTCAAAGAAGCAGAAGAATTTTTAAGAATGATAAGCTGTATTTATTTTGCCATTTGTGGTCAAAACTACTTAACCCTGGTAACTTAATTTACATTTATTTCTTATCTGTGCTTATTTCTTTTCTTCTCTCTCCTGAGCCTTTTTTCCCCATTTTAATTTTAAAGCACAGCAGGGTTCCTGCCCTGTTCCTAATAGCTCTCACTGACAAAAACAACACATGCCCGTAAGAAAATAGTGAAAAAATTATAAGCAGAAAGCAACCAAACCAAAACAAACCAGCACCCAAACATGCACATATCTATCAGCTGGGGAATTCTCTTTGACTTCATCTGTGGCTAGCTTTTTCTTTGGCAGCTTTCTGTTCCTTGAAAAGTACCAAGCTCATTTAAAACCTGGCTAAGTATGTTCAGCAATAATTCCATTTTCTGTTCGTTTTAAGTGGCTAATAACAGGATGTTTCCATAGAGATGCCAGGGAACTCTGCAGTGGTCCAACGAATGATGCTTGATTCAGTTGAGGAATTGGTCCAAGAAAAGTCAAGTTGAAGACAGTGGTGCTCCAGACAAATTGAGGCAAAAGGATAGCCCCTCATTATACTATAGGCAAGCAAGGCCCCTAAAAGAGCTTCTAGGTCAGCTGTGCTTCAGAAGAGAGGATTTCTCTATGCAGGAAGATTCTCTGCCTCCTCTAGAAACTTTAAACCCTGGTGTTGTGTATATGTAGCACAACATAAAACCCCCAAACCAACCAGAAAACACAGGGTGCAGCACAGGCTGGGATCAACCAGACCAGGGAGCAGCTCTGTGGAAAGGGCCTGGGGGTGCTGGTGGACAAGCTCAATCTGAGTGAGCAGTGTGCAGCTGCAGCAGAAAGCCAACAGCATGCTGGGCTGCATCTGCAAGGCATCACCTGCAGAAACAAAGAAGTTGTTATCCCACTCCACTGAGCACTTGTCAGGCCACACCTGAAATTCTGTATTCAGTTTTTGGTCTCTGCTATACAAAAGTGATGTGGACAGGCTGGAAAGGGTCCAGTGAAAGGACTGAGCAAAACAGCAAAAGACTGGGCAGGCTGCCATATGATGAAAGACTGAGAGAACTGTACTTTTTGAGGAAAGAAGGCTTTGGGGAGACCTTATCACCATGTGCCAGTATTTAAAGTGTGGCTACAAAGAGGATGGAAACTTCTTTTTTACAAGGAATCACTTTGAAAAGACAAGGGGAGATTCCAATTACACACAAGAGGAAAATTTTTCACAATAAGAACAATCAGCCGTTGCAATAATCTCTCCAGGGAATAAGGGGAAAATTCCCTACCACTGGATAGTTTTAAGATTCAGGTGGACAAAGTACTGGGACATCTTTTCTAGACTGTACTTTTGCCAAGAAAGGTTGGGCCAGATGATCCTTGAGGTCTCTTTCCACTCAGTGTTTGCAATTCTATGAATACAGCTACAATAGATCAAATAGTCTAGTTTCTATACTCTGCCAGTAGACTACTGTACATCCATATAATCAAAGAACTGGAAATTTGTAATTCAGTGCTACAGACTTACACACACACACACATACACACAAAATATGTTTCTAAGTGAAACATATCTACCCTTCTAACAAATTCCATGGTGCATCATCACCATCAGCCATTTCTCAGACAGCCATTATAAAAGCACAAATTTCCATCAACTTGAAACACCTGCACTTGAAATTCCATGTCAGCAACAAGCTGATAACACAAAAGGAAAGGAGTCATTCGTATTAATAAACAATGTAATGGAGGTGATACAATGTGTGGCTATTGTTCTTTCTAGCTGCTTTGTGAACAACTACATAAATTAAATGCTCCTTTTTTTCATTATCAAATCTCTGAGGTTATGATGTGCTGTATTTTATTAGTTCAGCAGTCTCATTCAAACAGTAGCTATCTAACACAATCCTTGCAATTAGTACCTTATGTACATTCTTGAACCAAATTCTTCCTCTGGGATTTAAAGAAAACCCAAGATCTCAGGAGTCTCTCTTGTAATTCAGCTACACACTACACTTTTACAGCTATGCAAATTAGCTGCAAGAAAAGCTGTGATGTACAGCAAAGCAAGAGATCTGAAAATTAAAATCCTTTAGGAGAGAAAATATTTAAAATTTCCTTTACATTTTTTCCTTTTGTTTGGCTAATCCCTAAAGGCATTAGGGCAGCATGTTCCATCTTGAAAGTCCCTGTAGAATCATGTACTACTGAGCATAACTACAAATGTGATGCTTTGAGCAGCCAGATAATGGTTTTTAATTGGCTCATCATTGCAGCTTCAGCCCAAAAGCACAAAAATGAATTTAGAACCAATATTAACAGGTGATAATTAAATTATGGGGTCTGCATGCTTAATATATTGGAATAAGGCAGATGAGGCAACGAAGACCATTAAGTTTAATAATGGAAATCAGTATCTACCTTAAGTACTATTTTATAGCACATTAGCAATGGTTGATTAGTGTTAAATCATAAAGTAAATTTTGTTTTCTTACTGAAGCTTTTTTCACTTCTTTTTCTCTTTACCTGTGTATTAGCATGCATGCTAAATTAAGGATGACCATTTAACCATTGCAAATGAGAAAACACATAAATAAACCTAATTAATTACTTGTGATGACTTGAGTACTTTGTTTCCTAAGTAAGATATTTACTTGAATAAGCTATTTAATACTCCTTAATATTAAAATATACATAGACTGTATGAGTACCATGGGAAACTGTTTTGAATTAAACAGTCCTAGTAAAAATATTAATCTTTAAGTCAGCAAGGTAAACCAGATTTCCCCTTTCTCCCCTGGTGAAGCAGAACTACCTGGGTTCTGGTCTTACCAGTGTAAGAAACAATATCAGCTACAGATTAAACCTGCACTTCATCAAAGCAACAAAACCAGACTTCGATAATGTCTCAGCATCACTTCAATTCAAAACCAGAATTTTTTTTTTTTTTTTTTAAATTTCTGTGCCTTAACAGCTCAGGAAAGAGGCAGGCTTGGATTTTTCCCAACTTTACACAGACTCCACCATATGCCTTTTTCTCCACCTCCACTCTTTTCTCCATTCAATTTATCTTATCTAATGCAGCACTATCTCTTCAATCTTGCAAAACTCTCTGTCTCCAAATTAAAGTTTTTATTCTGCTTGCCTTTCTGCTGCTAGCCATTTCTGCAGCCTATCCTGTCAACTTTACACCACAGTGCTAGGGTTCCTTTTTCTACTCCTACGTCTGCCTCTTAGGCTTGAGCTCAGCTGCCCCTCTTTCTACTCACACTCGGTAAGAGCTATCAAGTGCTTTAGGAAGAACTCAGCTTTTTCTGTGAGACTTTTCCCCATTTGTGAAGTCGCTCAATTCCACTTCTCTTTTCCTGCTTGAGCTTAGTTTTGATCAGCACTTGTACCTTTCATGCTCTTGAGGATTTTCCATGTTCAGCCTCCATCTGAAATATGCTTCTTCAAAACTGAGCCATTCATTCTCTGTTACTTTCCTTTCCTGCCTTTTAACTTTTTCCAACATCTTTTATCTGGATGGACATATATGAATTCTGTTCCTCCCTATAAAAAAACCCCAAATCCTCACCAAACCCATAAAAATGGTCCATGAATCTTTAGAGTGAAGCAGCCATAAAGTTAATACAAAGTTACCCATTCCTTCTAGTGAACCCAGGAACATACATAAATTAAGCCGTGGAGGAGAAATAGGGAGGTGTAACCACCTGTTTAGGCAGCTCTGCACGAAGCTATTCAGGAGCCTGGGTACCTGACTCTTTGAATGAAAGCACTTACTGAGCTTGAAGGATTGAAATTATCTGTGGACCATGAACCACAAGGTTATCGCTGGCCCTCAGGGAATATATTCCATAACTCTTTCCAAAGTTGCATGGTTTATTAATACATACTTTTAATACCCTAAGTACTGAAGTCAGATTTTTTGTGAAATGCAGAAGCCAGAGGTAAGAAGGCGGAAATGGCACTTCAGAATATGAAAATCATAGACTTGGAGAAATTGCCTACAAGTTAAACGTGATCTGCAGAAATTTCATATGACATCACTGCCACCCTACTGTTGTTAATGTCAAATTCCAACCAAGTGCCACGAAGCAATCAAGACTGTAAAAAGATTAGATAACTGAACCTAAGAAACATTTTATTTTTTTTTTTTCTTAAACCCCTAAACCAATAACACCTATCAAAAATCCCCAAGATACAAACTCATTTCACACTGGAAGTCAATTTTTATATCCAAACAATATGAAATTGTTGCGACACCTGGGATTTTCACCAAAGCCAAAGTAAAATAAATGCTTAATGTCCTTGAGAAGTTGTGGTGAAGGCTAAGGATTGAACAGACCTTCAATTAAAATTTTTTGTCAGCCATGACTGCAACACATCCTCATCGTTCTAAATTGTTACACACACCCAATGAATATTGCAGCTAAGACTTTACCATGTATGAGCCCAGTGATACTGCCTTATTTTAATATATATCATCCCAAGAGAGTGCTCATAATAATCTGTTTTGTACTACCCTTTATCATACTTATAAGACCTTTTTTTTTTTTTTGCAGACAATCTATTTTAGATCTGTTTTAGAGATTTCTCTTTTTATTGATAATATTTCTTATATATCTGCATGTAATGCCACTTGATTTTACTATCATGAGTTCAACTTGATTTTATTAGCATGAGTTCAACTTTATAGGCCTTAAAGGGAGAATAAAATGATAAGGAATATATTTCAGTAATCTATGGAAATTATTAAAATTTATTCCCTATAAGTCATGGTACTACAGTTTTAACATCCAGTAACTCACAACCTACCATGAATTCAAAGGAATGTCTTGCAATACTAGAAAACAGATTTTTCAGCTCTACTGATTAAGCTTTTAGTGGCTCACAAAATATTGGCTCTTAGATCACTGAGTAAGGCAAAATGAGACAAAAGAATTTTAGATTTTGTTTTTCTAAATGTGTATGATGCAGGGGAAAATAAATTTTTATTTTGCAGATGATACTTCCACATAACAGTGAGCCCAAATCAAAATGAATAGAGACAAGAATAAAGATGAGGCAGGTAAACAGGCATTGCAAATGAAATTTATCTGATGGTTCCACAGTCTGTCACAAAAATTCCACTGTCAAACACACAATTTATGCACAAAGCATAGCCCATGTACTGAGAATCCTTCAAAAACATGGTAATACTCAACACTGAGATGGCGTTTGCATCCCACATACAGAGAAATAGAGCATAGAAAATTAATTCTAAAAAATAAGTATTTATGTATCTTTCAAAATGAACCAGTAAAAGCTGAGAAACAATGTTCATTAAAGAACCTTCAGCTATTGCTTAAGAATTGCCTTTGAACTTCCAGCAGCACAATGGAAAGGTCTTTCAATGAAACTACTCTGCAGTCGTTGTGCCATTCATACGCAGAGTACCTTATATTCTACTGTGGTATTTTGTGATCCAGTAAGAATTAACAGCATTTTGGGGCCAGTAATACTTAGGTGAAGTGACAGCAACACAGAACTCACTGAATTCTTCTGCAGTTTTCATTGATTTTGACAGCAGTGTCATCTATAGTACTAAGAGAGAAGCCTATCTAGTTGTCTCATGGCTTTTAAAATGCACTTTTATTCTGTGTAGAAGTCTTAAACACACAAAATATGTTAAATCAGCATTGCCAACTCCAAGTACTCAAATAAAAATGATGAAGTAACAACATATCCATTTATTAACTTCATTACTAACTTTTAGACACACACTCTTTTGGTTTTCTCTGAAACCATGGAAATTGGACATCTTATTCTTCTCAAGCAAAGACTGTGTTCTTTAACATGCATGCACTGCACATGCTCACACACACACAAGAAGGATGAGAGTCCCAATAAAACGTTAAGATTTGTCAGCATTTTCTATCCATGCACATGTTTTCTCCAAAGGGAAACTGTATAATAAAGCTAAATACTAGTAGAACTTAAAAAAACTCAGAAAAAACAGGCCAGGAGTTGTAGCAAGCAAGATTAAATCAATAAGAAATCAAGTGTCAAATACTGTGAACGCCATTTCTCAAGTCCAGCAAATGTGGTTCCTCTCAAATGCTGCAGCGTCTCAGGTTGTTCACAAATTCATCTAATTGAATGCACTCTTTGGGCTTGCTATTCAGAAAATATGTTTTTTATTCAGAGTCAGATGTGGTGAAACTCCACACTTGCAATTCCTGCCTCTTCTGTGCCTGACCCTCACCAAAATGGAAAGACCCAGGCAGGCTTCAGTTTGCATCTGTGAGCAGAGGCAACATTGGGCCACTCATGAAAACACCATGTGGGATAACACATTTCACTTTTCAGGGGACAAGAGTTCTCCCAAAGCCCTTTAGTTTTGACCTCTTTACTGCAGACTAAGCTTCATGGGATCTTCCATGCAACATTGCACGGAATCCAGAGAGATCCCAAACCTCCCACAGAGCCATCCGTCAGCAAATGCTAGAGCCAACTGGAGGGGAGAGTGGGCAACTACAAGGAAGTGAAAGCAGCACAGAGAAGAGCTGAAGGATATATTTAGATAAATAGTTTGCAGATAAAGCGTGATAGAAGAGACTTGAGGCCACGTGTCTCACCTGCTTTTTGTTTAATGCCCAGATCTGGCTGTATACTGCAAACCATTTCCTTTGTGCAGCTTGTTATTCAGCTATTAATAATCTGAAACTCAAATTCCTCTTCTATTATTGCCTAATATTACTATTATTGATTCATATGACACTGCCAGACAGAGAATTTAACAGACAGAGATGATTTCAATAGAAGATATTATCAGAATGACAGTATATAATTATAAAATAAAACAGAAGTTTAAATTTTAAAATATTAAAAAAATGCAAAATGAAGTATTCATATGCAGGGAAATAAAGAAGACCACAGTTATTGCGCCAAACCTTTAAAAATCATTACACTTTTAAGTTTGGAAATGGCGAATCCCTGGCAGCAAAATGTGTGAAGACAGAATGTTTATTTATTAGTGTTATTTTTAAAAGGATGTTCCAAGTCAAACTCAACAGCTTGTTTACAGTGGGGTCCTGCCCAAGGGTGGCTTAAAAGATATTAAACAGGAACACACCAAGAATATCATGTTACTGTACAAGATACAAGTTTGCCTATGGCTTGATTTTACCGTGACTGCTTTAATGATTTCTTATTTATTTTTCAGGAAGTGCTAATCTGTTTTACCTTACACTCCCTCTTAAAAAGAAATGCAAAGCAAAACCTTTCAGGTATACAAATATATTTAAAATCCACACACTTATATTTCTAGCTGAATCAACTAGTGAGGTGATGCATAGAATACATGTCAAGTGTCTTCTGTTTGCAGATGCTGAATTTATTCATAGAACATCAGCTTTTTCATATTTCTAATAATTTTAATGAAAGCCAAGAATTTTCTCGATTTTCAAAATGAGTCTTGAAAGGTTGGTGATTTCATGACAGAATAGTGGTTGGTAGTCTCTCCTACCATAAAGTTTTGGAAAGGGAACAGCTTTGAGAAGGGATGAATTCCTGCAGGCAATGCTCTTGGTAGCATCATTTAGGGGAGAGTTATCTCAGAAATATGGCAGCTGTTTCTGATGTTAGGAACATCAAGTTGGAAACTGAGAGTGGGCTAAAGAGAAACTACAATGACAAACCTGATTTAATATTTACTTTAATTTATAAAAACTTGTCTTCAAGGAATACTTAAGTCATCACACAAATAGTTCCTTTACTTTACAAATATAGAGTTTTCTTAAGAGTTTTAAACCTAATTCTCAATAGGAAAAAATAAAAATACTTCATAGAAGACAACCCCCTGACTCTGCAGCTTCGAATCTAAAGTGGCTAACTTCAAGTAATGTTAGAGCTGCAAGTTCTTAACCACGTTTACCTAAGCAGCATTTGGCTGAGCAGAGTTTACTTGAGGTTGATTATTAAAGCCTCAAGTGGAATGAAGTGAATCCTTCATTCCAACACCAAGACACATCTGCTTGCTGAACCTTCAGACAGGACACAGGCAAAATACCTCCTAAAATATCAAGTTTGATATTAGTACTTTCAAATTTTTTGAGGTGTGGTTATGCGAAACCAAAATTCAATTCATGTAGATGATGTTACATGTGACATATGCCAGGTAATTTTTGTGTGTCCATATGGCGCACACAGCTACAGCATTCAAAATGGGTGTCTACAGAGGAGAAAAAGTGGAAAGGAAATCATATATTTCAACTTCCAAACTACCACACCAGAATTCCCTCTTTTACTGCTGCACGTCTGGAAATAATAGATGGGATGTGCAACATAAACTCCTATAGGACTTGAAAATAAAATACATATATGAAGCTACAGACAGTGCAAATTATATTAAAAAACATACAACAATGAATGCTGTGTACCTAAGAGGTAAGTGGAAACTTTTCAGACAAATTTAGCCCTAAATTACGTTTTTATCAGCATCACTGACATAAATGGGAATACACAGGTAAAAACTGAGGCACAATCTAGCCCCTTGTAGCTATGTTTGGGTTTTTCATTTGAAGCAGGATCTAATTTGCAATATTAAAATAGCATTATCAGTCATTTAGGTAACACAGCAATCAATTTACCTCTGCTCCCACCCCAATAATAATGTTTATCAAAGAATTACACAATCCAAGCCTAAAAAAATGAGTTTTCCATTCTAGATCAATTTGTCAAGACAGTAATTTCTACTTTGGCGATAATAAAGAGGTTTCCTGAATTACTGTTAATGTTGGCATTTAGATGGAGCAATCTTTTACAGCGCTCTGGAAGTTTACACTGAAAACATGGCCTGACATGCCTCCATTTCAATGGTATGCTGGCACTAGTTCTCATGTTTTCCCTGCTTTTTTTGTTCCTGCCTCCAGTTTGCTAGTACAGGGAATTGATCTAGCTCAAAAATAACCTAATATGTTTTTTTTACCCTGTAACTTGGCTTAGGTCCCTGATCTGGTTCACTGCACGGCTGCACAAATACTTCTACCAACACAACTAAGGATCCACAAGGACTGTGTAGGCCTGAATTGCAGCCAAAACCAATTACATGTCAAACTAGGGTCTACATTTGAACAGACAATTTTAATGTACAAGATGTAAGAGATGTTGAGAGGTCAGTAAATGTTATGATTACCGGCTAGGTGATAACATTGATTTATGGTGGCTTCTGGAGAAGAGTATAACAGGTTAATTCAACCCCTTTATTAAAAGGGGTTGGGTACAACAGTTTTGTATGGGTCCATTCAAGAAAACAGATGGCACTGAGTTTTAAGTTTTACAACTGTAAATGCTTCATATATGTGAACGTCTCAAATCTGTGTGAGTTCTAATAGAGAACATGACAGAAGCACCCCAGGAACGACGTCTTGAACAAAGACTTTGAGAACGAATCAAATGTCCATATACCAGAGACAATATTAGCAAGCTGATGGTGAACAGTTCAGCATTGGAGAACATGATGACATCTTTCCCAATGTTTTTTGCCTTTTTTTTTCCACTTATCACAGTTCCAAACTGCTCTCCCTAATATTTGGTCAGCAAGAAGCCAGGAAAGAAAAATAACCTTTTACTAAACTAACAAAATCAAAACCAACCAACCAATGAAACCCCCAACACCAAAAAGCCCACCCAACTACAAGATCACGCCTTACAAAAAGGTACCAAAGAAGCCACACAAAAAGGTAATTAATATCACTACTGTCTTTTTGTCATACACTTACTTCTCTGACAAAAAAAAAAAAAAAAAAAGGAAAGAAAAAACACAAAGCAAATGTTCCTCATTATTTCTTCTGGTGTGTACCTATTGTTGGGTTTAAAATTTTATTGTTGGGCCTAAATATGGAGGAGTTTCATAAAGATTAACTTCAGTGTATAGAAACTATTTTTCCTTTTCAATTAGTGGTTAAAGACATCAAGAGAGAGAACAAGTAATCTCTGTGAAATTGCCTTTTGGATGTATCTTTCTTTTCATTTGTTCTAGAGAAAGACAAAAGCATAACCTACCCAAGGAAGGTTACACACTAGTTCTACCCATCACCACGTCACCAAGTGCTTTGTTGTGGAGCAAATGTAGTCAGGTTAGAATCATGTCACAGTTAGCACTTAAAATCATTTTAGAGCCCCAAAATAATCCTAGAGCCCAAAATAAGGAAAGTAATCATGGGCCCTTTCCCCTTGAAATAGAGAACAGCCATTCTCTGCAGAGAGAACAATGTACAGCTGCTCTGTGGATCTCTGTGAGCAAGTCCATGCAGGTGGCTGTGAGCTGAGGGTGTGAAATTGCAGCGCTTGCACAATGCAAGGTGTCAGGAAATTTGCAAATTCACAGCCTCAGCTCCTGTGCCTGGGGCCCGAAGTCCTTCGAGGCCAAGGGGACGGAGCGCCGTGCGAGCCGTGTCACCTCTGCGGCAGCGCCGGGCAGGATCCGCTCGGGTCACCGCGGACGCGCCCAGGCTCCAGGTATCGCTACCTGCAACTGCTCCGGCTGGCTGCGAATGACAGGAATGGATCCGAACGGAGTTTTTTTCTTTTTATAAATTCTATCTGTAGTGTGCTCTTGAAAGATAGTAGTTCCTTAATCTAAAATGATCAGAGGTAGTACATCTCTGTTAGTTTCAAACGTGAGAGCCAAGATTCATGACACCATAGTTTAATGCTGCTCTTATCAGAAACCTGCAGAGATTAGAAACTGTAAGAAAAACATTGATGGACGTTTTCAGGCTTTCTGGATTAGTTTGGCATTAACTACCAGTGGCTTGCTTTCTTTGACAACTCCTTTATAATTGGGCACAGATGGATGAAAATACACTACAAACACAGTGAGATTTTCTTTAATCATTAATTTTCACTTAATTTGCCAGATGGCTTTGGTTTCTAGTGTACACTTTATTTGGTGTTGTGTCGTTTGCAGGGTTTTACTTTTTTTTGGTTGAAGTTTTAGGTCTCCTGAAATCTTGATTTTATAATTGTCTTTCAATCTCTTTCTAAAAGCAAAAGAAGATTAATTAGTCTATTTGATAATTTTAATTTTTTTCTTGTAAGCACTTCAGTTTTCCCTCTCGGAAGCAGAAGACTTTCACTCTATCAATAAAGTTTTAATACTTAAAGTTAAAATTTCCCAAGCTCATGTATAAAATGTGGCTGTAAAAGTAGCCTTTCCTAATGCTTTTGCAGAATCTTTTTAGTGTTAAGTCTCTGACAAGCAAAAGGATTAAAGGCAATGCTAAATTTGAACCTGAGCGTTTTCCTGCCGTGTGGTTCTTTGCATTTATACAACCTTGGTTTGTTCTTAGTGGCTGTTCCTTCAATGAGGCACTGATGAGACACTGTCTGAAGGTCATGTTATGCTTTCTGCTGGTGCATTGGATGTAATATTATGCTGAACTGATGAATGAAGGCAGAAAGAGGAATGGAGAAAGTGTTAAACGGATATGAAATGGAATATTCAGAAAACAGCCACTGGCAATCAGAACAGGGCAGGGATGAGTGAACAAAAGAACAAGGTTATCTACTCTCATATGTTAAAAATTCTCAGGGGGCTCTGTGTCAACCTTTAAAAAAACAAACCAGAACAATGCAGCAACAGAAACAAGAAAGGAAAAAAGGGAAAAAAAAAAATAATCCCCATTTCTTTCCTGTCTGGAAATGTTACTTTATCTTCTGCTGCAGCAACGGATGCCTTTAGAAGAACAAAAGGGAATGAACAGGAGGTATAATTAGACTTTCCAACACTTAAACAGTTACAAAACTATTTTTTCCCCCTGGAGAAAGATGATTCAAGTTTCTTAATACATGGTATTTAACTTAAATAATACAGGGAGCAATGCAACTACAGCAAAGGCTGAGAGCCAAGATTCTTTTTACATAAAACTGGCAGGCAAAGTCATTTTGTAGAGCAGTTTGCCTGCTTAGGGATACAGGCAGCTCTCAAAGTGAAGAAGTAATCTTAACAATATCAAAACATTGAGTGTGCATTTCCATCGAGATTCCCAAGACTTCTACTGAAAATTCCCCCTTGATGTGTACTCATCTTTATAATAAGAAAACAAACTCTCCTTTGATGAGTTAGAATTAGAGAGATTAATCCAAGTTTCTACTGATTTTCACACAATTCCTATTTTTTCCAGTTTTTGACAAAAAAATAAAATCACATCAAGAAAACACTTCTATCATAACTACTATTAAAATTCCAGTAAAATGATTCAGATCTTCAAATTAATGCTTCTGAAAAAATTTTAAATAATACATCAGAAATTTCCAAATAATAATATAAAATATAATATAATAATATAATAAAGAAAAAAGGAAAAAAAATTTGTATGTAGAATCCAAACTGTACAGGCAACTATATCAGTTGTACTACTCAAACCACATACTGCAGAAAACACACTGGATCCTATTGAAATCAATGGAAGCTCTACATGCAGAACTGAGAAGATGTTTTGGAATCATGCTGCAGCTGATGGCAAATGTTTATGCCATTTTAATCCTATCTGATACATTAGTGTCAGATATGGATTTCAAGGTAGGTATAAATCAAGAATAATGAGCACTAGGTGTGACACTTCAAAGAAGGGGATTAATACACATAAACTGAAATTAAGCATTTTGGCCTTTCTTTTTAATGAAGAGAGAAAATTTAAGGCTCAGAAAAGTAAACAGATTTTTTATTTGACTAATATTAGCTTTAACTGGAATGTGTTATTAGCCATGGCATTTAAGAAAAGGGAAAAAACAGAGTTACTGAGGCTTAAAAACAGCAAGGGAGTAGAATATGTTCCAGTAAGAAAGCATATGAATCACAGAGAACTGCTTTCTGTTATAGCAACAAGATCAATTAGATCTGCAACAGCTGAAAACCATTAACTGCTGTTGGCTGCTGTTAGCATAATGGGTTTTTTTCTGCTCCTTATTCTGGTGTCAGTTTATCACTTTACTACCCAAACAGTTCTGCCTGAAGCCCTGGTAATCTTAAATATAGAATTGTTAGGAACAAAAGAAAATCTCCCAGCATACAAATTGAAGTATTAAATATTACTAACCTTTTTATAGATTAAACACAGCTTCAGCTGCCAAAATTGTTCAGTACAGTGTCAGAGATGTCTTTGTTTTATGTTTTCATTTTTTTATTTTGTGAGAGGCAGAGACAGTCGCCCAGTGTTAGTCAAGGTAATTAATTTTTAGTCAGCCATATAAGGGGGAAAAAATTGGGGCAAGAAAAGCTTCCATAGAGCAGCTAGCAACACCACTTATTATTTCTTCTACTTTATGGAAAACAAGCAAAATTAGACCCATTCTTCTCACTGTCTCAGGGTTCCTGCATTGCCACATAGTATGCCCTTGCCATCCACAAAGTTCTGCACTGCCTGGGCTTGGTCCTTTCCACTTTCAAATTAGCAACACATCACCTCCTCTAAAATCATTCCATCTTTCTACACAGTTTATCTATGGTACAATGTTACTGATTTTGAGAAGAAAAAATTGTATGTCTTTTACTATATTTTCATTTAAATATTCATAGCATAACACTCAAAGTGACAGGCGGTCTTCTAGACAAGGTTTGTTTTCTTCTGCTCATTAATGGCTCAACCTCAGGCAGCATTATTTCTGTAACTTGTCAACTCGGTTTTCTCAGCTCTGTGCTATTCCCTTTCCTCATCATCTTGGTGGCTGCTTTTACAGGCTTTCAAATTGTTGAGTGGGAAATATCAGGAACACCACTGCTTACACCCTGGGCTAAATTAATGCCTCTTGTATGAGGAGCCATGTAAGCACGTGTTAGATTTTTTTTTTTTAGTGGGTGGTAGGGGAAATGAAATGCCAACACTGATTTATGTTCTCAGAGTTCAACTGAGAGATAAGCCTTTCTTCTTCAAACAATGAGGTGTGGTTAAGAGATCCATAAGATAGTAGTAAACCAAAGAAAAACATTTGCACAGGACATTCAGGCTAGGTTGATCTAGCCAGGGTCTGCAAAGTAAAACAGACCCCAGCTTTGATAAGGAGTTTAATGCTTGTGTCTGTTGGGACTTCACAATTCAGATTCCTCTTTCAGTTTTTAGATTGCCTGCAGTTTTAGAGTAAGTCACCAGCAGTTTGCACAGACCTCTGGTGGCCAACACTAGTGTGCTAGGATCATGTTTAACACCCCTCCCTCCATCCTGGGCATGGTTATATCATGTCCCCCACTGACAAGATGGCAATAAAAACTTGTTTTCTTTATCATCTTAATCAAAATTCTCTTCTTCTTCTCCTTGTACTTTGGACAGAGGCCCCTGTGTGGCTAGGAGGGGACTGAGAAGTACAAACATCTGAGATGTGCTTTCAAACCCTTAATAAGTATGTGTTTAGAGCAATATCCCACAGCCTTTCCTCGACTGCATCACTCGGCTGCTTGGCATCATAAGAGTATGTGAGCATCTGTAACTCAGCAGAAATTGCACGAAATTATATGAAATAATGTTGCCAAGAGCCACCTGTAAGCACAAAGAGGAAATTGGTGATGAAAGACTCCATCTTACCCTTTTGTGCATGATCAATGACATGTAAATAATATATATAAAAAAACCTGCAATATTTCATAATAATTAATATTGCAATTAACCCATATTTCTTTAGCTGTCCTGACTTACATTAACACTTACAATGCTATAGCTTTACAGTTCAAAGCCATTTAGTATTTACCTGTGTCTTAGAAAGGAAAACACTTAGAGAAAGTCCCTGTGCAGCTGAGGGAATGAGGTGGAGGGTAGACAAGGTGTAGATGCAGAATAATGCAATTATCTCTATGGACCAGTTAAACAGCAAATCCTGTTTTCACCTCAGATGTACAGTTGTGTTAATTGTGAAGTGTGGCTATTTACAATAGCCAGCCTGGAGTGTGAGCAATGTTCCTTTTTGTTTTTCTGAATGAGATATAAAAACAGGAGAGTGCTTCAAAAACTTTAACATTTATCTCTTAGAGCTTGGTGCACAAGCCAGCCCTGTAAAGAAGGATCGGTTCTTTCTCTTTTCTTCCTTCTTTCTGTTACCAGGATCAGAATAAAAGAATGAATAAGGCTGTGAAGATGGTGAGGAACCTCAAGGGGAAGCCATATGAGGAGTAGCTGAGGTCACTTGGTCTGCTCAGCCTGGAAGAGACCTGAGGGGAGACCTCACTGCAGTTACACCTTCCTGGTGAGGGGAAGAGGAGGGGTAGGCACTGAACTCTTCTCTCTGGTGACTGGTGACAGAACCTGAGGGAGCTGTGTCAGGAGAGGTTTAGGTTGGATATCAGGAAAAGGTTCTTCACGCAGTGGGTGGTTGGGCACTGGAACAGGCTCCCCAGGGCAGTGGTCACAGCACCAAGCCTGACAGAGTTCCAGAAGCACATGGACAACATTCTCAGGCACATGGTCTGACTATTGGGTGAAGGGCCAGGAGTCAGATTTTCAGTGATCCTTGTGGGTCCCTTCCAAGAATAGTCTCTAATTCCATGAGGAGTTTCATTTGGTAAAAGCCATTTTAACACTTACAATGGTTTAGCAAAATACTTCTCAAGTCAAATATTTTGAAAGCATCTTGTATGTGAAGCAGAGTGCAAGTAAGAAATAAAGCAGATGCCAACAAAAAACGTTTTCTCAGGAGAGAGTGTTTGAATTCAAGTGCTGACCTTAATCTCCCTGGCAGCTCATGGAATAATGCTGCCCACGTTAGAGAGTGGTGATGACTGTTTATTGCTCTCAGTACAAGGAAAGAGACATTAGAATGCTATGATGGACTTTGTACCCCCCTTCCCACCTCAAAGAACATCCTCTGACTGACTAATCTGGTAAACTATACAACTTGATCAGATATTCTGTATGATCACTAGATTAGGGTAAAATCAGGACTGCTTTGGAACTTGCAGAGTTGGAATCCTTCCATGTATAGCCTTTCAAGGGCTGAAACAAACTGTGCTGCCAAGATAACAACAGTGTAACCTGAATAATAAGAAAGTATTTTGGACATGAATTTAATTTCAAGTTCATAATTAAGCTTTAATGACAGTTACTCTTCGGGGAGAAATCCAGGCTTTGGGCCACTACAATGCTGTTCTACCTCTATGCAAAGGTTTATATCACTGTATTCTTAGCTTACAGTATTGATAAAGGGTCTGATTATGACCTGTACTGTACATAAAAGAAGAAATCACTTAAGGTCTTTGCTAACTGCTGGTGTAACCAGCAATTTCTGTTAGAAATTTGCATGCGATGCCATTAAAGGAAAATTCTTATGTTTGCCACTTTAAAAAAAATCTTCTATCTTCTCCCAAAAGCAGACAGTTTTTACACTGAATGACATGTGGAATTTTACATTCCCATAGAAAAGAACATATTAAAAAGGTGGTAGAATCCACTGTGCAAAACATAATAAAGAGAATTTTTTTTTAATGAAGAAAGGGAGAATTGGTTCATTTGACTAAAGGGAGCACTTGGGGACATGGTACTTGAATTTATCACTCTTTAGCAATGGTAATTTTGCCATCCTATCTAGAAGAGCAGAGCAAAGGATCGACACAACAAGTAAAATTTCTTTCCTTGCATCCAAAAGATTGTAATGCTAAAGTAAAAAGAGACAAGCTTATTGAGGAAGGGAGAAATTATAACTTAACATGGAGGCAGCCCACAGCTGTCACTCAGGAATCAGACTGGAAAATGTTCTGGTGTACTATCATTTTTCTAAAAGGTTTATTTTAGTAAAACTGAGAATAATCTCAATGTCTAAAACACCAGATACCAACAGCAGGAATAAAGGATTAAACAACAGTTAAAGTATGGGACCTAAATAAATAGCATTTTCAGAAGTAAATTCACCTTGTTACATTCATCTACTTCTATGTTTTGAAATCTATGCTTCAAATTTAAATGTAAACGGATTAAGCACAATGCTGAAACCCTTCTAAGCATTTATAGGAAAGAAAAACTAATCTTGGCTTTTAGCGTGTTTATAGGATTTGAAAAGTCACCTGCAATCATAGAAGATTTTCTAAGCTGTACTCTGAGACAGTTGTGTGAAATACCTTCATTCCTAACAATGGAACTTTTATTTCAAAACTTGACAGTATTATTTAGTTTTAGTATCTATCTACTTCATGTGGTACCTTGTGTTAAAAAAAAACACCAAACCTGTGGACTTCACAAAATATCACCTGCTATTTCTATCCCTCTGTAAAAGAAATACTATGCCAAGAGTGTCCTTACAAATTCCCTCCTTTACCTGTTAGACAGGCAGGAGGATTTCTTGAAGGTAAGGATCAGGGGGTGTGGAGGGGGCCTGTTGTGAATACTGTTTTTTCTGTGAGATGAAGCTTTTTTGAAGAGAATTGCTTTGCAGACATTTTCTCTAACCTCATGAAAACAGCCAGGGATGGGGGTTTTTTTGCATGGAGAGTGTGTTAGTGGAGAATCTTCGTCCCCACCTCTCACATGCTTTTTCTTGGATGTTGTCTGAGTAAAAACAAATAATTTCACTGTTGATCACTTCATTAATGCTGCCATCTGAAATAAAGTATATGTATAATTGCAAGGCTACAGGTTTAAAGAGAGAAAGCTGTAAGGAGAGAAAGGAAAGTGCTTGCTTGTCTTGGAGCTTACACCAGTATCTTGAATGGGATACAGCACCTCATCTGCAAAGGAACTGTTTCCACATAGTCTTAGCTGCTTCCCAACCAAGAGGTTTCACCATTGGAGCTATGCCTGGTGGTGACACAGTATTTTCCACCTTAGGACTTAAACTATGACAGTGGCAGAACTTGAAAGCATAAATCAGCCTGAGTCTCATGAATGAGATTAAAGTAATGTGTTCTTTTCTCTCTCTCTCTTTTTTTTCTATATTTAAAAAAATTGTCTCAAAGGCTTTGTTCTAATAGTAATAGTCATCAGAAAAGCAGAATAGCCTGATGATTACTCTGTTTTTTAACAGATGACTCATCCTTTGAATCTTGAGAGAAAAGAGCACTGGGTTTCTTGTCTTTCCTGGAGTAGCTTCAGGCCTTTGTGAGTCAAGCCTTATGCACTGAGAAAGACAAATCTACAATGTTTACCACTGTGTTAGTAATGAGCGTACTGTGCATCAACTAGCACACATTCCTTCTTGAGGCATGTATTTAAAACATATTACTTCAGCAAACACTAGATAATTAGCAGCTCTTAATTGTAGTTTAATTTCTTACCTTTTCCTGTAACTTTTAAAATGCTATCAGAAATAAAAGTTGTTTCAGTGCTTCAGAGTTTTTCCATATTGCATCAATCCACCAAACAGATCTGCCAGAAACCCAGTTAAAAATTTTTACAGTTTCTTCACTGGGCTACAAAAGGGTTAAACAGCCAAGCCAAAAAGCCTTTAATGAAAATGCTACAATGACTTCACAACAGTTTCACAATAAAGATAGATATTTATAGATTTTTCTGTGCAGTAAGAGCACAACAGAAAGTTGGTCCAGGTAACAAGTTTGGTTTAAGATGGCAGTTCAGTGGGCACACAACACAGAGTACAACTGCACCACCACTCTCTCGACAAAGTACCCAGGCTCAGATATGGCTATTAAGCACATGGGAACCCAGCTTTTTACAGTGAGGGGCTGCTTGTACTAATGAGGCTCTGTCATATGCAAGCCACTTTTGTGATTCATAATACAAATGCTCCTTTTAAGATTTGTGCTACACGCATGATCACAGCAAAACAGATGCACAAGACGAAAAGTGAGGAAATGAGGGGAAAAAAGCTTTCTCCATCCTTTTAAATTCCTCCCATTGCACTTCATTTTTCAGCCCCGGTACCTTCAAGATTCCCAAATCTTTTTTTTCTATATTATGCTTTACATCAATTTACTAAATTACTGAAATTTAATTATATTGAGTACATATTACAGTTGTAGTGGAATTTTCTGCATATTTGTATGTACTAGTGACCATTAAAACCTGCTATATTGTTGTAGAATTTTTCTTGTAGAATATTTCAGTTGCCATTTTGATTGCTTGCCAGCTCTTTAAATATGACAAATTAAAAAAAAAAAAA
>WEIU01009076.1:981429-1027398 GCA_013389925.1 Aegithalos caudatus
AAAAAAATAGAAGCCACAACCATAAATCTGTGAGGATCTTATTGTTATCTAGGCTTTAAAAACCAGACAGGGAAGTATTTGAAAATGTTTTTTCACATGAAATATTATTGGAAGAAAATCTCTATGGCTTCCACTGTTCTCGCATCACTGCGTATGAAAAATTTCAGGAAATTTATCTCTACAATGACTCTATAAGATAGGAAAAAATACTATTCCTATTTTACACATAGGCAATTAAAACACACCAAGACTATGTAACAGGCCATATTATAAAAGAATGCCAAACTGAACTTTTGTCTTCCAAATCCCACACTAGCACTCATATCACACAAAACTAATTGCTTCCTTGACTAGAGATAAATAGCAGGCAGCCTACCCAAAGGTGTATATTAGTGTTTAACTGTAGAAATCACATTTCACACAGATTTAACTACCCTGCAACTAAGTTTCCCTATCAACTTAACTCACTCCTGATAAGTACCCAAACCTATAAAAAAAGCCAACCAAAACTAACTTCAGCTATGAATCAAAGATACAAACTGATCACATACTAACTCAGAAGGAAGATGTTAGCCTTTCCATATAATAACTTAAAACAAGGATGTTAGCCTTTCTAGATGATTTAATTGGGAGTTCAAGTTCAGGAGTTGTCCTTTGCTTTTTCCCTCAAAAATAATGTAAGTATGTAAATATTGCACTTGCTCACATCCAGTTTATCAATGTTCTGTAAGAATAACCCTTGTTGGTCATTATGACTCCCCCAATCAGTTGTTTGAATCATACATAGTGCAAGTAATTTTATTTTTATCAGCTTACTGATTAAAATGTCATGCAGTACAGAGCAAAGAACTGACTCCTACAGGAACCCACTAGAAAATGTGCCTGGTTTACAGGTGTATTGACATCCCTTTGTTTGCCAATTTCTAATTCAGTTAGAAAGCCAGATTGTTCTTGTATCATTATTTTTATATAAAAATGTTAGACAGTGCAATGTCAAGCCTTACAGAATTCTGTATATCTCATAGTAACAATATTAGTTTTCATCAGCCACAGTTTTAATCTAATAAAGATGGATACACAGTTAAACAACTATTGATTGGTGTTACACCTCTCTCCTTTATTTCTGTATCAATGGAGACCTGCACTACATCACTTCACCTACAAATGATGTCAAGGACAGGCTATAATCCCATCCATAATTTTTGTTAACTTTGCTTACAGACGAGTAAGCAGTTAAATTAAAAAGAGGGGAAAAAAAGAGGAAGAACTTAGGTTGACAACTAATTCTGACATAGTTTCCAAGTTTCTCCAGCAATTTGTAACATGTCTCATACAAGGAGAAAGGGGCAAGATTTTAGTTGCTACAAGAGTAATTTCTGATGCTCTATTTGTCAAAATGGTGCTGGGGAATGTCTGAAGAGGGAGGAAAGCAAGAATAAAGGGAGGAGTACAGGGGGAAGAGGGAGGACAACAACTTATTTTAAATCTTCTCTTCCCATGGAAGCAGAAACACCTCTAAGGTCAGGCTTCAGGAGTTTTGGCTGTAGGCTGACTGGTTTCGCCATCTGTGACCTTGCAGAGCGCTCCCATGGCATTAACATTAAAAGTGGAGCAATTTCAAATGACTGGAACTCATATGTGCATTTACTCATTTTAAATGAATACAAAGTCTTTTTTCCAACCTTGCTCATCTTTTGAATGTGGTTTTTAAATCAAGACTCCTTAGGAAGCAGCCCAAGGCAAGTACTGTATTTGCAAGGTATTTTAATTCTCTACATTCTGATATGTACAATTCCCAGTTATATTTTGGTTGCAGCCAGGCCATGGAAGAGAAGACCCTGTGGCATAATCTAGAACAACTCTGTAGAAAAATAAGGTAACACCTTGAAGAAACTTAAGACTGCCTTCAAATTGGCCACGTACGCTAAACTTATAATAGCTACAAACTCCTCTACACAGGAGAAGTAATCAGGCCTAGTTGTGTTAAACAGAAGATAAAGAAAACACTTATAAGGATAAGATTATAAGGAATGTGAGCAGATTGTCGTCTTTCATTCAGAGTCTTATCACAGAAAAGAGGATATACTAGATGTAAAGTTGTATTTGGTTAGACTTAGACTGGATGAATGAATATAAGCCACCATTTCAGTTTATTTAATTTAAAAAGCAGGTCAAAGTGCTGCTTTCAGCTACCTATTAATATTGAAAGGATCTTCTGGTTATTACAGTTATACTCCAAAATGTCTTCAAAGCAGTACAACTATACTAAATCGAATGCCTCACTGAACAAAAAGAATGATGACTAAACAATTTTTTAGACTTTAGAGTGCAAAAAAAAAAAAAAANTAGAAAAAAAAAAAAAAAAAAAAAAAAAAATTATTAATAGCACTAGACTGAAAAATAACCAACTTATCCTTCCATGATATTTTCACCCAAATGTATCTGAAAAAACTACTTCAGATGATTTGGAAAGAAATGTTTACTTTAGAAATAAATTCTCCCAGAACTTATCTCTTCCCTTCTACCCTGGTTGTGAACATCTTTTTCTTCCAAATAGCAAGTCCAAATAAAATTATTAAAGAATAAAAGATTCTGGAAACACAATTTAAATTATGTTCTAACAAATATAATGACAGCATTAAATGTAACCTTACACAATTAGAAAAGACTGACCCTTTATAATTTGAGGGATCAGAGATCAAAATGGGGAACAACAAAAGTCAAATTCTAGCAAAACTATGTTTCCCATATTACACCACCCATTCTGTAATACCTTGAGCTCCTGCTACTCAATTTCATTACGTCTTTCTGCCATTCATTCATATTTTATTTACAGCAATGTTAAAATGAATATAAAAAGCAAGAAAAGAGGTTCCAAAAATAGAGGCTGATAAACACTGTTGCAAATGGTGTAAGACCGACTCTTTGCATTACAAATTGGTATTAGGCTCTAGTTTTGAAAACTTGTACACACTGTGAAAAGTGAAGAGGACTAAGTAGAGTGAGCAAAGTTAAGCAGGTGCTCACGTTTTTGTAGGTCTATAACTATATTACTATATCAGGTGGGGTTTGCTTATTTCTAAGGACTAGAGAGTTACTACAAGCTCAGTTTTCACTTTCTCCACCACACCAAAACATGAATTTGGGTTGTTGGTTTGTTTTTTGTGGTTTTTTTTAAATTATTTTTTGAGAGAGAGAGGAAGAGAGAGAAGTGAGTATTATTTCAGCTAATTATTATTAGCTAATCAAAACGGAAATTCCCAGGCTATTAGCCATTTACATTGTAAGTGGATTGCTTTGTGGAGAGAAAAACTGACAATCATTCAATATTCTTGTAATAATACTGTAAGTATCTGTTTGATAACAGCAAAAGTCTCACTTGTTCAATTTATAAATAATCAATAGCAATAATTTAATATTTTGCAATAAGGAATTCTATTAAGAAACCACCGTTTTGTGCAGGATGACAAAGGCTATCTGTTCACAGATTAATGCTTTGCTTCAGGATTAAACATCAAGAGTTGTCCTCCAAACAAGGACAGATTTGATGGGGAGGCTGAGGGGAGTACAATGCAGCCCACGTGCTCTAGGCAATTTCCCCATTATAGATGCATCTAGCTCTGTCCAACTACAAACACTCTCTGTCTGAAAAAAAAATTTAAAACACTGATCTAAGTGACTTCAAACTTATTTGCCTATTACAGGTGCAACAAAAATTCACAATCATTAAAGTATATAATTCTCAGACAACAGAATGGGTATCAAATGCCTTGCTGGACAAGAACAGAATAAAATCCTTCTAATTTAGTAACTACAGAATTGTGAAGATCTTAGAAAGGGCTTCAAAATATATATTCACATTTTCATCAGACTGAAAGGACTTGATTTGACTTGGTTTTGAGTGGTATGGTTTTGGTAGTGGGGGGCTTTAGGGAGAGTTCTGTGACAAGCTGCTGGAAACTTCCCCGTATCTGACAGTGCCAGTGCCAGCCGGCTCCAGGACACATCTGCTGCTGGCCAAGGCTGAGCCGATCACCATGGTGGTAGTGCCTCTAAAGAAGGGCTCCACGCTGAGCCCTGTGAAGAGTCCTTCCCAGGAGGAGGAAAGAGTGGTACAGACAGTGTGTGATGAAATGAATGCAACCCCCATTCCCTGTCCCCCTGCACCACTGTGCAAAGGAGGCAGAGAAAACTGGGAGTGAAGCTGAGCTCAGGAAGAACAGGGGGGTGGGTGAAAGGTGTTTTTAATATGTGGTTTAGTTTCTCATTGCTCTACTCTTATCTGATTGGTAATAAATTCAATTAATTTCCCCAAGCTGAGTCTGTTTTTCCTGTGATGGTAATCGGTGAGTGATCTCTCCCTGTTCTTCATTATATTTTCTTTTCCTTGTCCAGTTGAGGAGCAAAGTGATAGAGCGGCTTGGTGGGGATCTGGCATCCAGCCAGATTCAATCCACCACATTGCTACTTATAGTGGTAATTTTCAGTGTATCATCACAGCATCTAACAAACACAAAGAAAAAATATTTTCTTCATAGAGTTGCACTCACAACACACTTAAATACATTATCTGCAGCAAGTTATTACTTAAGCATTAAACTAATGAGACAGTCAAAATGCTGGAAAATTATAATCTCATCGCAAATCAGATCACAGTGTATCTCAGCTAATTAGCAGAAGAAAAGCAGTAATAAATTACTTGTGTTTCTTGTTGGCCACTAAATCGGCTTACATATTTTAAACAGTACTAAATATGAAACCACTGCTTCTTACTAACAAAGAGTTGTTAAAATACCAAATTTCTACTGTTTTAAGTGTTTATTTTTGGAAAGCCCTACAGAAAATAACGAAGCTTCTTCTGAAGGGATAGCAATGGATGTTTTCAGAACATACAGAATTAGCAGCATTTATCTAACATACATAAAAATATGTGCTGATATATAATGACTGAAGACATAAAGACACTACAGATAATACTTCCCAAGCACTTCAAGCCCAAACTCAAGGGCAGGTCCCCAAGGCATCATGAATATTCACTGAAAGTTCAGGTCTAGGACAAGGCTGGTAGCTTGGCTATTCCCAGAGGAAGGACTGTGTTTCTCATACCTCCCCAAACTGAGGTTCTCAAATCAAATTATGACTAAACTTCTGCTCAGTCCAACATCTGGTGATAATCCAGGGAGTTCACTTTCACCAGCTGTCTTTTGTAAGTATTAGTCTCATTCCATGGCTGTAGATCAGTGCGATGACCTGATTACCTCCTTGTTATTCCATAATACAAATTTCCAGCCTTCCATTCTCATTTACTGTCTTTTACGTGATGGTGCAGAAAATGAGGCAGTGGTCTCTCAGGAGTTAAATAACCAGAGCAGGACTGCTGCTTTCTGTGACATTCACCCACTGAAGAACTGCACTGCTACGGATGAAAGCACTAAGAAGCATCTTTTGGTGAATTCGGGGAAGGTGAATGAGGAACAATTGATGTTAATCCCAATGCTAGGAACAAAATATCTGTGAATTTTATTCACTCTACAGGGTAAATAAGGAGATCAGTGACACATACTTCTTACACAGACAAGATATAGTTTATTTGAGAACCAGAATGTTCAGAGGAAGGACATGAGTGTCTCAAAAAAACAAGTGAAAGTGGTTGTGGTAGAGAAAGAGCAAGGGAAAAATGTTATCACCCTGCATCTCTGTCACTTATTTTACTGTTCAGCTTCATGTTGTTTTTCATGGGAGCAATTGCCTCACTGAGCTGCACTCAGGAGAGGAAAGTCCCTAACCTGTGACTATCCTTGAGTCAGGACAAACTGAGACTGGTGAGAGAACAACTAAGATGACGACTATTACTTTTAAGCAAAGGGAATGGAAGCATTTTACAAGTTGAGTCAGAGCACTGACACACTTTCCAATGCAGGCATGCTCCCTCCTCCACCACTTTCTACACAGACTCATTCACAAAACAATAAATAAGTCAAAAGCAAACACAGAAAACTGCTCAGTTACCAATTAGGAGTTGCAACTGCTTCTTGAAATTAATTAAAATAGCCAGACTTGCCACCCTCATCCTTGTTGGTTTGGGTCTCCTTCCCCTGTACCACAGTATTCCCTTTATTTGCTTTCTTTTCAGTCACTTGTAAGACCAAGCATCTCCAAAAGTCTGCACAGTGGGTTTATTTTCCTTTTCTTCTTGGAATAGAGCTGATGCACCCCAGAAGACTTTATTTGCATTTGTAAACCACAAGACCCTTCAAAGGGTCAGCAGTGGATGGGGAATGAATGGTGGTTGGGGGACACTGAAGAGGTGAGCAGTGCTGAAAGCAGAGATGCCATTGGAACAGATGATTCAACAGCATAGGAGAAAATACTTATTTTAGGTTTTAAGCTGTGCTGGAAAGGGTATGGTTGCCCCCTGCAAAGGAGTTCCCTGGGGAAAAGCTCATTGTACTAGCAGTGGGAAACACGAAGGCAGGGGAAGTATGAGCTCAGATGCAGAGACAATGAGCATAAGGCTCCTTCCAGAGTGACTCATCCAGCCTCTGGGACAGAGGAAACCGATCACTCCACAAATCAGCATCTTTTGCTAACTATCCAAGTAGTGGCACTTGGCAGTGGGGAAAGCAGCTGTTTGCTCCTTCCAACAGCTCATGGGATGGTGCTGGGAAATGGGAGTTAAATAGAGGTTCTGGGGAGATGACATTTGGTGACAAGCGGAGAAGAGTATAATAAGATACATAAAGGAATTAATTTTACTTTATATAAGTAATAGAGAACGGGATCAGAGTATTCCAATACACTAAGGTTTGGCTAGAGCAAAGAAAATTTTTTTCAAACTTTTGGGCCACTCATAATTTTTCTTGTAAAAGTTCATTTTTACATAATTTATGTGCCAGTAGTGCAGTTTTCTCATAACAAACTCCTATCTAATATTTACTAGAATGGAGAGAGCAGTTTGGAATAAACATGTTGGTTTGGGGTTTTTTCCCTCCATGAAGTTATTAGATTTTAGGTAGTAAAATCATATGCAAACTAATTGGGAAAAAGTCCCCAGTATATATTTCTCAGCCTTATTACTTATACATTTAATGTACTAACACAAAAGAGTCTGCAGGGAGGAATCCCTTTCCTGATGAGCACTGGTGTCCTATCCTGCCTTAAAAACCTAAAGAGCTTCTATTCTTATGGAAGGCAAGTAACACACCAGGACATGGAACTAAGTGATCCACCAAATATTACATTAGTTTCACTATTAATTAATCAGAGCTAATGGTTTGAGAGTAAGATATTTTACTGGAACTTCTGCTTTCAGTTTGTCTTACAGTCTAGTTTAGGAGTGTCTCTTCTGAGCAGTGTCTCTCATCCCTGTGTAGCCCCAGAAGGATTTGGGAGGAAAAAAAGAGGGAAAAAGTAATTTTTATTCTATTCTGGTTGGTTTTACTATTATCTTCTCAAAAATATCAAGGATACAATATAAACCACCACATGAGTTTTCAATTATATTAACCAAAACAAATCTGATGCAGATAGCTGAGCCACTAAAGCTCCCTAGATGATGAGCATCAGACTGGGTGCTCTGGACCTGACCTATCCCCTCCAGCTGCCTGTAGAGCCCTGCAGCTCAGCCACATGCTCAAGTGTCCAGGAAGGACCAGGGCTACCAATATCTGGACTTCACTACTTCTCCAACCATTGGGAGAGGCAGGTGCCAACTGGTCCTATTTGACCACCTCTGATCTCATGCTACACTAGGCACTAGGCATAAGTTTTGAAAATCCAAAATCCTCTCCCTCACAGACTCTTAACAGTCAGTCATAAAAATAATTAAAGGGAAAAAAAAAAGAAGAAAAAAAAGAAGGAAAAAAGAGAAGAGTGAGAGGTTAGGAATGTATTCCTCAGAGGAATACATTCATCAATTCATCCAGAGGTGACTGAACATTCTGAAAACCATTTAACTGTTTTTCTGTTGGAGTAAAGCAAAGAAAGGCAGGCAAAGAAAAGATTACTTTGCCCTCTCCTTCCTCTCCTTTTCTCCAGGAAATACAATTTCATTCAAAGAATTGAGATAGCCCATCAAAACCAGCCACTGCTCTTTCAGAAACAGAAGCCTATGGCTAACGAATCCAAACCATTTAATTTTTTAGTAACTACATTTACAGATAAATAAAGAACTGTCTATTGATGTCCCATCCCTGAAACCAAGAGAACCACTCCTAATGTGAACACTGAAATAACCATTCTTTTCTCAGAAAGAAATATCATAAGGCTGCCTTTTTCAAGAAAGACAGCTCATAAAATCATTGAGAAATCTTTCTTCTACTGGATAAAATACTTCTTCAGCTTTGACAATCTGGAAAAACTCTAGCTGTTACAGTAAGCACAAAATAAAATGAAAAAATAACCCTGAAACAAATAATATTACTTTTAGCCTTTCACACATTCTCATTTTCTCCTACCAAGAGCAGAACAGCCTTGAGAGGATGAGCAGCAGTGTCTGAAACCATGGAAACTGTAGTTTGCCTGTTTTTCTTAAGAGTTGGGCAACAGGCCCCGTCTGAAATCTAGTTTCCACAAGGTTTTGCAATTAGAGAGGTATGAATGCAGCAAGTTAGGAAAAAAAAATAAACAGCATTTCATACTTCACCCTAACAGTTTCTAAGTTATTATGAATGTCTTTTCAGAACTACCCTTTGAGACTCAGATTACTGGATGATCATCTCATTTTCTGGCCAAGAATGCTTGCAATTTAAAGAAAAGCATGATAGTGGGCTGCACCAATTTGACACAGGTATTTTGCAAGACAGAATTTATATACCATCTTTTTTGGTAATTTCACTGTTCTCCTTTTACTCAGAATTTTTAGAGGATGAAACAATGTAGAGGACATTACATACACACCTTAGAGTCAGTTTAATAGACCATTTGGTCTGTTGAATATTTATAGGTGCAATTTAGTAAAGATGCTAAGATTCACAGTTCATTTACATTCCTTAGATGACCAGACCTTAAATGAAAACCTTAAATTTTTCACTTTTACTTCCCAAAAACTTACCAGACATGGTGAAGGACCTGTTTGATTTCTCTTTTCTTTTAAACAAAGGCACATCTTCAGGAGAAAAACTGTTCTCAGACTCAAAACATGAGAAAAGATCCAGGACCAACGAGAGAGACTCATATTCAAACACTGACCTACTTCCTATTATAGCTTTACTCATGACTGAAGAACACACAGTGCCTTCTTGGTAAAACTGAAATGGTGTGGCATATGCTTCTGTAGACAAATAAAATGCTGACAGGCAATGCAGTAAACTGAGCCACACCACTTTTTCCTCCTGTGAAAGCCCTTTAAACATCGGTGTTACATTATTCACTCGAATAATGACTGTGTACTTTATAAATGGGACAGAAAGTCAATTATTCTACACAATGCACCATCACAAGCAAGACTGTAAGATCGATGTGCCCATAGCCTATTTTACAAATACTTGAACAAAAAACAAACAAGAGAATTAAGTTCATAGTTTCTTAACACTTTCCAGAGCTGGTAATGTATGTACTGTAACTCACAAAGGCTATTTATAGAGGCGAGTTTCTGCACAGCATTCCTAGAAAATCGTTTCTATTAACCCTCGGATACCATGTTTGTTGAAGCCCTGAGGATGTGTTACAATTAAAAACTGGTGTGAAATTTCAATTTCAACAGTGTTTTTTATTACCCAGACATAAAATGCCGGTTGACACTTTGTGATTAAGATGAAACACTGAGTATCATTTGATTAAAACCAACAAAAGAGCAATAAAGCCATCAGTCCTAGGCACCCCAGTTTTAAACACACACTGGGAGACCCCAGTCATTTGGATATGCAGCAGACATACTTGTTGAGAACCTGAACAGCATGGCTTTGACTTGCAAATATGTAAATTTAAAAGATCAGAATTAATTTTATAGCAAAGCAGTATAGGTTTAATACTATTTTTTTCCAGCAGTTTGGAAATGAACACAATTACTAGCATTCATTGCCTTAATTTTTTGCAAATAAAAAGGTTTGGGTGTTTTTTGTAAAGCAGAGCGTACCTTGCTTGTGCTATGAAAAATAACCTATGTTCTATGGAGATCCATTTGCTGGTTTATCCTAATTATTACAGTAAAACAAGTTTATTGTTTTGTTGCCTATATGTAACATACTAAATCTACTTAGAGTTGCTAAATTTAGGATTATCCCTAGATGAGTATATTAAGCATGAAACTGAAATGATTCTAAAATACACTACCAAATCTCTTAAAAAAACTGAAATGTATATTCATTAAATAAGCTGTTCCAATGGATTACTCCTCTATTTTAAAGAAATTAATTAATAAAATATATGCATGGTGTTTAGGGGTGCAATAACTACATCTAATTAAAGAAACCTTACCAATAGCTGTTTTCTACAAATGCACACCAGCCTTTTAAAGTTAAACACAGCATGGTTAATTGCATTTAGCAAAGAATCATGCCAGAGGGATTTTTTCTGTTATCCTTCTAAAAATATTCATTGCTAACTATTTTTGCCAGATACTTAAATTTCATTGTCTAAAGCTACAGTAGAAATACTGTCTGCTATATTTAGGAAATTTCATTGAATAGTTCAATGAAATAGTTTATGAAAATCTGCAATAGCATTCTCTGCTGTAAGCTTGCTCTTAGTCTTGCATATTAAAAAAAAAGGTAGCACTGAATCCAATGCTTTCTAAATAATTAAGGAGAGATGAACAAATGTATTTGATAATACAAGGTAAAAAAACCCTAACAAATATTTGTCCAAAATTAATTAAAATATTATTTAAATTCTTGAATATGAAAGATATTCCAACAGCTCTGGGCATAATATATTTTCTCCAATAAGAACACTTGTGTCTAATGGTGAGGCTACACCGAAGTTTCTTTTGCAAAGGTTACCAGAGTAGATTATTGATGTATTAACTTTCTCATATGAAAGCCCAAGTAGAACCCAAGAGCGAAAATCTGTCATAAGAGCATACGAAATCCCAGACTATATTACTGATTCAATGATCTGATACCAATAATTAAAAGTGAAAACTTGCAGAATGTACTGCTTGATCAGCACAGGTAATGAATTATAATTACAGAAGTATACTTAAAAAGCAATGGTGACAATGACTAGGTAATTTCCATTTATTAACTCTTAAGAGTTTAATTAATAATTTAAACCTCAACCACATCCTCTTCAACATTCACAAGCTGCAGCCCTTATGTGGTAAGGTTGGGGAAGAGGAGTAGGCATTCTGCACCTGTAAATTTTAGCTCCCCTTTGGATTGTGCCGACACATGAGGGAGCAAGCTTTGTTTTGCACTAGGGTTAACCCAGAAGAAACAGCCCTGGCTTAGCTGGTTGTAAACGTGCAAACTGGAACCCATAATAGGCAGGCCCACCTTCACAATCAATGTATTTGTTGCAGTATAGTGGTATTTGTAAAATATGCAACGAGACATAAATATATAAATATGAGATAGAATCTGCTTTAGAAATTCAGTGCATATGTATAAATCAGAAGTTAAGATAAGCAGATAATTCAGCCATTATTGCATTCAGAAGCATTTCAGAAGGTGAAAATATAATCTGTTCAGGAAATACGTAGTTTCGTTTAGCTTGAAAAACACCCACAGGGAAACTGATGATAAAAAGCAGGAACAAGTTATAACTGAGTAGATGCAGATTTCATCAGAGAAACAGATTCTCTATGTGCAAATATTGTAGGTGGTTGCAGATTAGTATTTAAGAAATGTGCCTTTTTAGGTTTTGCGTTCCAAATGTTTTATGCCTTCTTTTTCCCACTAATCAATGTATTTGTAAAACAGATAATTTGCAATTAACTTAACATCTTATTGTTTCCTCATAACTAACAAATAATAACTGTTTTGGGACTAAAATTTGCACAGCCACACCTGGTAGTATGATTCATGTGAGAACCAGAGAATAACCTAGAAACACTGGCATCTGTAACTACTCTTGGTGGCCCTTGTGGATTTGGAAACCACTCAGGAAAATTTAGAGTTGGGGAAGCCCATCAACATCATGCCGTAAAATCAGTCAGAGACCAATTCTAAGTGGAGCAGTTCCAATCCAATATTAATAAGGAGTCAAGTTGCAGGTGGTACAATTTGTGATGGCAAGAAGAACGGAATTTATGTCTGAAAACAAAAGATAACGCTGTATTTACACACAGCATGACAATATTATTTATTCAGTTTTTACAAGTACGTAACTTGGACTTGACCCTATTCTGAAATCAGAAAAGAAAAAAAATAAATTTGTGCACTGATAATGAACTATTAGTAGATAGTTCTGATCCCACAACTTCCATAGTCAATGTTATATGATTATAAATCTCAATTAAATAGTCTGACCATTTTTGTTGTTCCAAAGGGAAATTAAGCAACAGTCATAGCCACGTGGCAAACCATGACTCAAAGAATAAAGTAAGAGAAAAGGTTCTTATTTTTATACATAAATTTTATTTTTATATATTTGGCTTGAAATACTGTAGCCACGTTATAATATCTGACACCTTGTCCCATTGAAAGCACCTTTTTTTCTGGATTCTGATGACAGGAGATGAGACAGTGTCTAACAAAATTCAACACCCCATCAGCAAAGACTTGTACTTTTAGTTTTATGGAGCAGTAGTAAGAGCTTTGTAAAAAGGTTTTAAATGTCAAGCATCAGCATCCAAAATAAATGCTCATCTATTCAGAAACAATAACCAAAAAAAAGCTTTAAGAATAAAAATAATTTAAGGGCTTATTTTTAAACAGCTATTTTTAAGTGAGCAGCCTTGACATCAGAACATTCTTCTGTCATCATAAGAAAAGGGAGTTTAATTTTGAGGGATCAAGCTGCTTGCTTTACTTTGAGTTCCATAATTCTTCCTTTCTGAACTTAAGAAAAGCTACCAGAGTGTAAGTGCTCAGTGGTAATTGACTTAAACATCTAGAGAAAATAACAATTAAAAAGGTACAAAGGGTTTCTCACTGTACAAATGCATTAAAGTAGGTAAATATGAATTCTGAATAAATGAATTTTTAATGCATTCACTCTTTGAAAATAACTCTTTTATTCTGTGTACACAAGTGTCACAAACTGTTTATGAAAACAACTGTTCTGAAAAGTAAATAAGACACTGGCAAAGACTGTGTTGTGTCCTACTTCTGTGGCTCATCTAATAGTCGATAATTCACTTCTGTACTTTGTGGTTTCACTGCTTCAGCTCAAGTACCACGGTGTGCGGACTGAAGGGTGACCTTCAGAAAGACAATGTATTCCAATAACTTATTTCAATGTTCATAATATCCAAAGTGGAAATACTGATAGACAATAGCATGTGATGACATATGTCAACCATAGGAGAGAAGTTTAATAAAGCAGGACATGCCGTGCCATAGGAAAACTGGCTTCCATTTCTGGCTTGGATACAGCTTTTCTTTATGTGACAAATAATTTCATCTCCCTAAATTGCTTTTCCCACAGTTTAAATGAGATAGTATTTGTTTACTTTTCCAGATACGGTGAGAACTAATTTATTCATACTTGGGAAGGCATTTCAAATTTGTAAAATGGGAGCCTTGACTGGACCTCAGCATAGAACTGTCCTGTAGATTGGGAATAGTTCTTGTCAACAGCAAACAGTCAGGCTCAGATTTGTTTACAGAAATTTGAAACCCCTTCTATGCAACCCCTTCTGCCACAAATAAGAGAAAATGTTTATTCCTGGTACAATGACATTAGCAGTTTTAATTATATGTGAACACACAAAACCAGTAACCAAGTTAAATATACTGCACTAAATTTATGGCACCTTTGTGGTCACTAGGACAAATATAACAGGTTTTTATAACATCTAGAGAATTTTTTGTTCTACCACCAATCCCTACTTCACCCCCACAGTCCCAGAGGTCCTTTTTACCTTCTTGGTAAAGACTTGCTCAAAAAAACACATAACATTTTAAAACTCAGCATATTAAGGCTAACAAGATTAAGGAAAAAAAGGGGGGTTTTTTGTGGCATACTGTGGAAACAGAACCTGAGTCCGAATCATTGTAAGAAAAAACTGTCTCAGCACATTCACTGGGGACTGGGCAGACCACAAAGGTTCCTTACATGCATATTCCATCAACCAAAAGGAAGATGGATTTGCTCATTAAATCACAAGTAAGTTATCAGTAACTGAGCTCTCAAAAAACCCACAAATTAAAATGACGACCTTTGAATCTCTGAATATGCCTAGTTTAACAGCTGCTAAAGAGTAAGAACCATACAAAGAGGCTTACTGTCACAGCAGCAATTTTACAGAATCTAATAGTGTGAATGGCCAAACCACTTCTCCCGATATCACAGTTAGGTGCTGCTAAGAAAGACAGTTTAATCCTAGATTAATTTTTATTCCAAATAATTGGAAGAAAGCTCTTGATAACAGTCTCACATTTCTGGCAAGAATCCAGAAGGTCTCAGGTAAAGTATTTATCATTCACACAGCACTTGCACCATCTATTTAGCAGAAAGCATGACTATTTTATCAGCTGAAGTTGTATTCCTATACAGCAGTATTACATTCACTTATGAGCAGCTGAAACTAGTGTAAGTTGATAAGATTTAATAAGGAACCATATGGTATTGTAAAAATATAATCTAAACATTTATTTTTACAGTCTTTAAGAAAACCAACTAATTTTGAAAACAAACAAAAAAATGTACCTCAAACAAAATTTTGAATTTTTTTTCTCTCCAATCAGGTGTTTCTAGAAGAACTGAGATAATTCAAATCAGTTTATTCATGTTCTTTAAAGGCCTTGCTTTTGCCAATGATTAACAGCACATACAGGGACAGATCAGTTTGTGCTCCTTATTTGTTTATCTGTCTAAATCCACAGTTGAAGAAAAGGAAATAGCTACAGTTTTAGCATGCCTGGGTTTTAGCCCAATAGCCATGAAATATGGGTTCAAAATCATTGCTGCAATTTGCTAGTCTCCTAAAAAAGGAAATGGCAAGTATTGTCAAAAGAACAAAGTGCTCACTGAAAAAGGCCAGCTGTGGTGCAAACCCAATGCTGCTAAATTATGGAGTGGCAGTAATGAAGAACAGATTGTCACCTCTTGCAATTTTATTCTCAAAACTCAAAAACAACGATTAATTCTAAATTTAAAATTACAGTAATTGAAGAGTTGCAAATACATGCACCACTGAAAACACAAAGAAAAACATCAGCACAAGATGAGATCCCACAAGCTGCTGCTGCTGCTTTAGGAAAAATAAAATAGTGCTTCTTCAGAAAGAAACAATGGCCATGAGCAGCAGAGGTGTCACAAGGTATATTGGTGTAACTTCTGCAAAGGACTGAGTGACCCAAAAAAAAAATAAATCAACTCTTTCTATGAACATTAGAGAGACCCAATAGAGACCGTGATGATGGATGTATCTATTTTTTTTTTTCCTAAAATGAAGACCAACAATCCTACACAGCCTTCCTTATGCTGTTCTTTGATTTGGTTAAAAAATATTTTGAATTCTGTATTATACCAATGATGACTCAGCTGGTGGCACAAAGTCCTTTCAAATTCAGACAACCAAGGAAGCTGACCTCTGTGAGATGTCCTGCTTTGAAATATCACTAGATAAATCTAATACTCTCTAAATGAAAAGATAATTTCCCACCTAATTATCTGTAGAGTACTTTTTAAAATGTTTCTTTATCTTACTTAGCTAAGAGTATCAAAATTCTAATGAAAATAAATATTTGGCTGTATATTAGTTACACTTACAAAATGTGAAAGGACAACCTTTGTCCAAAGGATGATGTTGGACATCCTTCACTGTTTTGTGAAGAAGATAGCAGCAGAATAACTCATCATGTACCTTGAAATTGGCCTGCACACACAGATTCCACAAGGAAATAAACCCAAGGGATCCATGTAACAATGGAGGTGGCCAAGGGCCTGATCATAAAAGCTGGAGAGGATTCAGTTTAAGCAGAACATTATTCCCTTCCCTTCCCTTCCCTTCCCTTCCCTTCCCTTNCAAGTGTTCAGGTATCACCCAAAGCAACCATCTCCTTCTGGTACATATTTGGGCACTCCTGGCCCTTCCCTTCCCTTCCCTTCCCTTCCCTTCCCTTCCCTATGTTTTCTGTGGCTTTTCTCTACCATTAGTCCATATTACTACCAGGAAATAATAAAAACCAAGAAGGACCTGAAAATCCTGCAGCTGATGTTCTCTTGCCTTGGATTCTGAACAGAGCAAGAGATTTTCATTTTAATTCACTGAAGCAGATTTTACATAAAACTTTAAGGACTTAATTTTGAGTTATTTGACAACACCAAATGCTTAACCTGCATCTAACAAAAAAATGTCCAAAGCACAGTCTTGGTGTTTTAAAGAAAATGGAGTAATTTCAAGAAAATACTAGAATCTGTTACACTCTGGAGAGGGTTTTTTTTGGGATGCAGTAATGCTGTGTAGCAGGGATTAACTTGAAGATTTCCTCATTAAATCTCCTGGTTTGGGAAATTCTATCATTTACAGAGCTCTGTCACCTAGTAGTACCTTTCTCCTATCCAAAACACTATGTTCAAAAGAAACCTCAGATGATTTAGATAATTTTAATTCTTTCTAAAAATTTCTAAAAATTTCCAGATCCTTATCCACTCATTAATGGATATAAATTGTCCTTCATTTTAAGGGCTGTACATGCTGGCAATTTATGCTGTGTAACAATGAAGAAAAATAAGATAAATGCACCATCATTTTTGTGCTTTCTTTCCTAAGAGTGTATCTATCTGAAGAAGACTATATTGATGGATTTTTCCTTGTTTCTTAAGGTATTTCATTATACATCAGCTGCTTTCTGCAAAAAAAAAAAAATACTAGTACAACAGCAGCCAAACTCTCATGCAGAACCTAGATGCAGCAAATCCTTATAGAGGCAACAGAGGTGAAGCACAAAATCAGGGGGACATTTCAGTTTTAAGCTTTTGTTGATTACAACAGATGACAAGGTTTTGAATCAGCACAAAAATAGTTTTGTTAGAACAACAAACTCTTAAACAATTATATATTTTCTGAGTGCTTGAGTCAGTGATACAATCAGCTGAGAATCTGATGACTCAGAACACTGTCAATTTTGTTTGCCAACATCGTTAAGATCACTACCCTATGTCAAAACTTCTGAGTAGTTTACCTACAGTAAGCCCAAAGAATGCAAACTTTATTATTAAAAATTTATTGCTACGCCCAAATATTTAGGAAGAAATGTCAAGTTTCAAAGACACTGGAATATTTCTTATCATTGAAAACCAACCCTACAGCTGGTCGCAATATAAATTCACTACCTAAAGCAGAATTGCTTGCATGAAAGACATCTTATGTCATACACAAAGCAGTGGGTCTGGGCTGACCTATCTGAGAAACTGCTGCCTTGTCCCAGTGGCAGCTGCTCCAGAGGTTTGCTGGCTGCAGTGGAGGGACACGAGGGAGCCCAGCTGCTCCGCTGCCTCACCGAGCACTGTGGCTCCCGCGGGAAACCACGGAGCGTTTATGGCTTGTGCCTCCCTGCAAGGAGCTGTACCTCACTTCAGCCACTCAGCCAGTTTAGCAGAAGGCCAGTGAAGAATCTGGAAGCAAAATATTTTTTTTTTCTTTTTTTTGCTCCCACTCCTCTTTCCTAGGCAAGCCAAAGAAGAAATTATTCTACCTTAGGTCATCAGAGAGCCGTGGATAAAAATGGAGATGCCCTCCTCCAGCACCCTGAGTTCTGCCAGACTCTGGGTTTCAGCAGCGTTGGCTCTGCCCTCACAGGGTAGCTCTATGGGTCGTGTCCTTGGTGTAACTTGCATTTCTTATATATTTTGTGCAAAAAGTAAGATTAAACATTGCAGAGAAAATATGTCAAAATAAATATTGTGGTGTCTTAACCTTTCAGTAAGAGAGGTATGTTCAACCCTCAGACTGCAAACCAGAAGCATCACTGTAATATATACTTCACTGATATATGTGATATTCTCCCTATGCATCACTTTTTATTGTAGCTGGGGAAAAGAAGAGGAGGAAGCTAAAGAAAACCATAAAAAAATTGCATATTTCTTTTAGCTGCTGATTTTCCTGACAATTCTAATGAAATAGTTCACGGTCCTGTTCTTTTTATGTAAAATATACTTCCAAATACAACCTTTCTTCTTCAGCTTTCTCATTTATTTTATACACATGGACAATTACACACTTACATCTTCCTGGTGCCTCACCAGTTTTTGTATCAGACCAATTTATGACCAAAAGCAAGGCTGTTGAGATAACAGGGAGGGGGCAGACTGACAGTCGGGTGTGAAAGGTACATCTACCTTTTCACACTTGCCTTCATCTGCCCACCCCAATCTCCATCTCCAAATTTTTTGTTTCTCTTAAAAAAATAAATTTTATGCATTTCTTATTAGGTAGTATGGAAAAAAAACTTACCTTTACACATCCACTTGTCTCAGAATACTCCCTTCCACAATCATAAACTGACAGATGATTAGCCTTGTGAGGAATTTTCCTGCCCCTTTTACAGTATAGATTTGTGTTCTGCCTTTATCACCTCTAGCCTCCACCAGTGTCAAAAATGATTGATTGGCTGCTGAAATATTAATATTTTCATATCCTTTTCCATTTTGGTATTTTGAACTGATACAAAATGAGATCACTGTCCAATACTGTAGGTGACACATACTGTCACATCTTCTGTTTTCCTACCTCTCTAATCAATCATTCAAGCATGCAGCTCTTCCACCTGGACTCAAGAACAGAAGCCCCCCTTCAGATAGGGAGGACATTCTACAACTCTTTTTCTAATTAATTCCTTTAATTCTTTGCAAATTTTTGCCAGATAAAGCCACCACCAAACAAACTCAACTACCACTTCTCAAAGACCCCTCAGACACCTGCTATTATTTTAGATATGCTAGATTCTCTAGAACAGATCAAAATATAAGCCCATCTCTTTAAACACCTGCCAGCTCATATCTAGCAATCATATCTGCCTCCTTCCTTCTGCTCTCCAAGCACCATCGTCACATTATCATTATGCAAACTGATAGTTAAAGCAATGTATTTTTATTTGGGTATCCTAGTTCTTTGTATTTGAATAATATCTAAATGCACTCTTTGTCACTGGCCCATGGCTTATATTTTCTCACTGTTCATGAAGTATATTCCTATTTAGGATGATATCAAATTTCTTCATTGCACCTTCTGTTCCTCTGACCTTTCTCCTTCTAATTTCTTTAGCAAATAAAGTTTACCGCATCCAAAACTGCTTAGAGTGCACCTGCAAAGATCAGTTTCCTAAGCCCTTTGACTTAGCATATAACCCCCTTTAAAAGTTCCCCCCATTAACACCAGCTCCTCCATCTTACTTAAATACAAACTATTTGTCTTTGCTTCATGCCCTATTTCCACTTGACCATTACTTATCCTATCAGCTCTTATCTTCAACTGTCCAATATTACTTCCCTCCACCATTCACTTGTAAAATTCCAAATTGCCACTGTCTAGGGTGATGGTCCATGCCCACATTTACCTGATACTGTGGTAAAGAATGTTAACTCTGTGGCATCCATTGAGGATTGCCATATAGATGTAGTAGAACAGATCTTAACCTAATTAAAAAAAATAATTAGCTGCTCTGTGCCCATCTCCTGGCTAATCTGTCCTACTTTTTTATTCATATCTGGCATTCCAATCACTGCTGCCAATCATAATTCATCATTTAAATCTTTCCATTTTCTTTTGCATCATAGACAGGTATGCTGCAACTGATTAGGTGACAGCCTGTGCTTACACGAGTATGAGTTCATTAAATCTTACTCATTCACCCACATCAACACTAGATGCTTTTATTATGAAACCTTTTCAACTGAAAAAAAAAAAAAAAAAGCTATTTTTGCTTGATAATTTGAAACTCACATTGTAACTGACAGCAAGTTTTTAAACCACTTTTGAATCTTGCATGTAACACTCTACAACATTCTAGAGGGTTATGTTGGCAATAGACTATTACTGTGTCTGTAGTCTATTATTTTGAAATATTTTAAAAGATTTTTCATAACATATTCTACAGTACTGCCTGCAGCAGTATCTCAAAATCACTTCTTTCAATTCTGACTTACTTTTTCATTACAATTCCCACTCAGACTTACACCTTTGCATAAGGAAATGGTTTCAATGATCTTTCCATTTGTTACCTCCAGCCTGGACCATTACAATTCACACAAGCAAAGGCAGCAGGAGGTCTGCATGGATAAACATGCAACGCCTGCCAAAACTGAAGCACAAAAAGGAAGTATGCAGGAAGTGGAAGCAGGGTTGAGATGACCCAGGAGAAATATAGGGCTTGCAGAAACAGAGTGAGAAAAACCCAAAGCAGCCCAGAGCTGAGTGCAGGTACGTGGAAGGTGAGCAGGGATTCTATATGAGCAGCAAAGGGAAGACAAAGGAAAATGTGCACCTGTCCCTGGTCACAAAGGATATGGGAAGAGCTGAGGTAGCAATGTCTTCTTTTGCCTCAGTAAGGCATGTAACACCTGCCTTCAGGAATCTGAAGCTCCTGCTACCACGGAAAAGCACAGGGCAAGGAAAACTTTCTCAGCAGACAACGATGGGGTTAAGGAACATGTCAGGTGGAAACTCACAGGTACATGGGACCAAACAGGATGCAACAAAGAGTGCTGAGGGAGCTGGCGAGGCCGCTCTCTAAACTGTCTTTAAAAAGTCACATCAACTGTAAGAGGTTCCTGATGACTGCAAGAAAGCAAGGTGAACTCCGATCTCCAAGCTACAAGAAGGCCACAAAGGAGGATCCAGGGAACCACAAGCAGGTCAGCCTCACCTTGATCCCACCTGAACACAAGAAAACACTTTTCTATTGCCATGAGGGTGGTGTAATGCAGCAGGGAAAAAATGGGCAACTGAATAATAGAACCAGTATGATTAACCAGAAGCATTTATTGTTTACATTAAGCTACAGTTATAGATTCTAAGGCTGCTTGTTCATGCGTTTGTCATTATTTGATTGGCTCCTCTGTCTTGTCCATCCCTCCAGCACGCACCCTCCAGGAAACATAACTGGTCCCAGGTTATCAGTCTGTGGGCCTCCTTTATCTAGGTCTTGCGTTCCTGGTATTCTATTTCTCAGGCTCTTTTTTTCTTATTTTAGCCCTGTTTTTCTCAGTAACCTTGACAAATTCCTGAGGGTGCTGATAACAATAAGGAATACCTACAGGTGGTAATTTGGCTGGAGGACTTTGTATTCCAAGTTATGTAGGTACAGTGTAACACTGCAACACCTTGCACAGAGGCATTGTAGAGTCTCCATCTTTGGAGATACTCAACTAACCGGACACAACGAGGTCTAGCTGATCCTGCTTAGGGCAGAAAAGTTGGAGTAGATGATCTTCAGAGTCACAAATATTAAGACTACTCTTCCAGACCAGCTTTCTATATACTTATCCTGAACTCTTTGTCTACCATTAGATGCTACTGGGTTTCTTTTGTCAAGTCTTAAGCCAAGTATACTTCCTTCGAAAGCTCTCAGTGGACCTGATGCTGGCTTCAAAGGAATCTACTTCTACCAGAACAAAACATGTGTTTGGTCCAGCAAACGCAGCACAAAACACGAGACAGCCAACAAGCATGTTTACAGTAAAGGGAACTGGAACAAACTTGCAAATCAAATCAGATTAAAAATGTCTCATTAGTTTTAAAACATAGCAGATAATTGCTCCTCCGACTACATATTTCCTAACATTATAAAGAATTTATACAAAAGAATACTTTTACTTACAAATATACCTGAAAAAGATACTCAGAATTGGAAAAACACCACTCCTTGAGAAAACCTACTAGTATTTCAAAACTACTTAAACTGCAGTATGGAAGCAGCCAGGAGGTACTTTAAGAGATTTGATGCTTCCTGCTGGCAAACAACCATCATGGTGGAACTGAAGTCAGTATGGGCTCCATAGCTGGCAGCTCTGAAATTATCACTGCAAGAGCCTATCTTCTTCATCAATGGCGCATTTTACCTGAGTCAGAAATCTGGGTTTGTTTTCAATTATAGCATTAAAAAATGAAGGTAAAAATTTTTAATGAAGCAATTTGAATCCCACGGCCAAAGAATACTACGTGGATTAATAATTTCTGCACCCATGCTTTTGTTATTTCTGTCAGGGGCAGGAGAGTTAACCGCATATTTGGGCAAATACAGTGAGCGCGTGACAGTTGCGATGCTCTAAGTGACAATTCATGTATGACCTTGTTTCAGACTAAGAGTTGGAGCCATATAGCTGATTTAACACTGCTACAATAAACAACATGGATAATTTCCTGCTTTGTCTTAGGTAGCAGAAACTGGAATCTATCTGCAGCATGAATCAGATTTTACAGCATTACAATCTGGGGGCATAACAACTGCAGCAAGTATGACTGAGCTTTTGTTTGCTTTTTATAAAGCCTTGAAAATTACTATAAATATTTTTCAGTAAATGGATAGCTAACACCATTGTTATTTAATAGGCCTGTTTTCAGACAGTTATTTTTGGTTTGCAAAACTACATTTTTTTTTTAGAGTTAAATCAGATGTACAAAAGAAATCACTATTGAAATCAAATAACATAATAGAGCCAACATAAAGACAATGAGAACAGATATGGTGAGATTGCACTTCAGCAGTGGACAGAATAACAGCCTCCATAAGAATGATTTAGGAGTCTAAAAGGATGTGGTATGTCTTAAAAACAAAATAAATTCCCCAGTTCCCTGATAGAAAAACCTATTAATATTTAATGCAATATTCTCCAGCCTTCTCTTTTGTTGAACTGCTAAACTTTAACAAAACCAAAATAATATTTTCAGTGAAATAAAAGTTATCTCCTATACTCTCCCGGACACTGAAAAAATACTAAATGAAATTGGCAGCTGTATAATAAACCTCACTTAATTTTCACAAAAGCTTTTAGGTACTGTTGCAGTGAGAGATTAATATTAACTAGCTGACATACTGGTGAAATAGTTGGGTACAATGCAAAAATATATAAGTGCAATCAAAGTAAATGAACTGTGATCATACCAGCAGGCCTAACAAAATTAGCTTTAATCTTGAGAATATTTACGAAATGTATGTGCAATTTTTCATGATAAACTTTCATTTATGGTTCAAGACATAAAAACACAAAACTTTTTGATAGGTACACAAAACAGTTTGATTGAAATTATCTCCCAAGTGAACTTGCAATAGAAAGCAGATGAACTTCACAACCAAACAGAATGCTTTTATCTAGAATTCTGATTTCACATCTGCTTATTAGCACTGTCTCCAGAGTGAATTAATTAGCATTACGGAACCACACACATTGTATCCAGTCCCACTAATAATATATTTTAAAATAACCCTTCAGGTATCTTGGCAGACATGGAAAAATTAGTATTTAATATTTCTCCATTGAACTAATTAGCATGAACAAAAAATATGAAATGCAGGATTTGTAAAAATATTTTCTTATGAAATTATATGTAATTATAGCCTTTTTCAGGCATGTGTTCCTTTTAAAATGGTACTTAATCTCTCTTCTCATATATGAAAAATGGGAAATAATAGCAGGACCTCTAAAGCTTTTCTTGTATCAGTGAGCTGCAGAAAACTCATCTGTATTTAATGCAATCTTCCCTTAGCTTTGTGAACATATTCATTGTACAGAAGTTGCAAGGAATTAGAGATTGCATAACTACTTTCTATGCATTATTCACTACAGTTTCCCCGTGTCAGTAATTTTAAGTGTCATCAAATAATTTTGTGTCTGTTAGAATCAAACTGACCTTTTTGATTCTGTCTCTTACTGACTTGCAACATAACATAATCATGTTGGCTAGCTACCTTGCTATTATATTAATGTTTTATATAAAACTGTTTCTTTGCTTGAGACTAATGATAGGCATTAATACTCCAACAAAGTAGAGTGGCCATGACAGCAACAAAACCCCACCACAGTCCTGTGTATATTCTTTGATTTTTAGACTCTTCACTTTGCTCACCCGATGAGCCACCTGCCAGCAGAGCTCTCTAGTGGAGCACCTACAACCCTCAAGACTATCAGACAAGCAACCACTTCCCTCTATAAACATTCCTACTTCAGTAGGGACTATATTAAATCCTCAGGAAAACATTTGTTGAGAGCAAGATCCACTTTGAAAAAGAGATTTTGGCAATGGAAATAGGAAACATGCTACCACGCACATTAAAGAGCACCACAGGGAGTAAACTGATGAGAAAAAAGAGACAAAAATAGGAAACTTCCTTGGAAAAGGTTCTTCTTTGCAGGCAAGGTGACACATACCTTGGAATAAGTATCTGCTAGTTATAAATGCCAGTGAACAGAAAATGAAGCAATTAAGGTAGCCACAGACAGAATACTGAATAAATGTGGGAAGAGAAAATAATAGCCTTTTCTGGTTTTGGAAGTACATATTCCTCGTGTTTGTTAAACACAATATTCCACCTGGAGTAAATGTAAAGAGGAAAGATACCTAACATGAAAAAGAAATATTGACTTACAGAGCAGAGGGTGTATTTGCAGAAGGTGTTCTGCTGTTTATGTAATGCAATTTAACTGGGAAGCAGAAAACGGGACAAAGGATGAAAATTCCAAACTCTCAAAAATTTTTGTCTCTTCTGATTATTCTTTACTGCTCTAATTTCAGTAAAGCTTTTATTTTGTGAAGGTGGGGGGTAAGGAGGATAAGGAAGGGAAAAAAAAAAAAAAAAGCAACACAGCAAAAGAAGCATTTAACTTTCAAAAACTGCAAAATCATCTATTTTTCATTTTTGCAAAAGATTCTGTAAACCTAGCCAAATCCTGTGCTTAGTTAAAAACAGAACAAGTTAAAATAGATGCTGGAAACCAGGCAAGATAGCACAAAAGTGAAACCAAACAATGAATTAATATAAAATCTTGGGATATGCTTGTGAACTGTGGAATAACACAGGATGATTTATCACCAAAATAAAGTTAGTCTTCCTAGAACACACTGAACAATAGTGGTTGCTGGTACTGAGGTGGTGGAACTGAACTTCCTCAGTGGTTATCTTTTGTGGTTAAGGGAAAATGTTTGCATACCCTACCAGCAGTTCATGCTGGCTATCAAGTACCTCATTGTACTCCGATATTCCATGACAGCAGATTTTAAACTAATCCTCGTGAGTGTGCTTGATGTTAAATTTTATTACTGCTATCAACCTGACATTAGCACTGCCACAAGGTTCTTTGAGATTTTTGTGGACTATGCTCTGTGTAGCTAATCCAAGATGTTACATTAAAACTTTCCAATTTTTATGGCAATAAATTGTAATATAAAAGAAATTCGATGTTCTAAGTAAGCTTAAGTTATGAGACCTTTTCTGTGTTTTTATTACTCTCTCTTTTGCCACTTTTTTCCTATACTAACTTACAGATTTTTTTTTTTTTTTTGGCAGTTAAACTGAGCTTGCATCTCCAAAAAGAATGAAAAGCAAACCAAAGAAGATATCCCTCTTTCTACAAACTTCTGGAAGTATTGGTAACCACAGGAGCCCCCATTAACATAGGCAGTCATGAAGAGCTCTGTACAGCTCTGGATCATTCCACTAGGATAATGTAAACCTGCCTCGGCTGCCCTGCCTGTTTGCAGAGGGTTAAGAAAGGAGGTTGCTTGTCTCCGGAAATATGGTGGAGAGAAAGAAACCTCAAACATGAAGTGCTGTCCAAGACAGCCTAGACATGCCTCTGCATTCATATGTACAAAATGCCTCCTGGTCAATTTTAGCATGTGTTGTATACTGGGATTTAAATAGGACACTTGGTGAGCACTGTCAGGATTTGCTGTACTCCTGCTCAAGCCCATAATCGAGGCTTAGGCCTCAATTAAGTTAATACTTTCCACAATTTCTATTTGAACTACATGGCCAAAGTTAACAATTTGTTTCATGCTGAAGGACTGATTACTTGCTGCTGGCAAGGCAACACAAAAAAAGGTTTGTCCTATCAGAGACCCCATAGCATAAATTCATAAAAGCTTGTCCCTGGAATATTAATCAGAAAAATCCCAGAAATATAGGTTTGATTTCATTCACCAAACTTAATATTTCAGGAAAAAGCAATCTACCAATGATATTCAGAAATCAAACATGGGTTTCGAGTTGTGGAATACTACTATGGTCAGCAGCACTCTATTTTGCCAATTAGTCCACAGAACTTCCACTGGTGTTAATGTGAGCACAGCAATACTGAATGTACTCTCATTTCTGCCTATGAGCATACCTGAGCCAGTGTAGGTCACAGTCTTGTTTCTGACAGTGGCCTAAAGGGACATGCACAGAAGTGATCACATCAGAGTCACTATATAAAGTCCATTTTCTGGTGCTTTCTATTCTGCAACTGAAGGACCTTCTGCAGCTAAGCCAAGCATGGCTTCTACATGCATCATGGCTATAGCAAGAATTTATCTTCTGGGCACTTTTCCAGTCTCTCCTCAACTCAATGTGAGGTTTCAGCATGCACAGCAACTGTCAGAAATGACTTCCCTAGCTTAAACAGGTATCCCATGAAACCCTCCTTAAATGAGTCAGCTGCTAATTTCACAAGCCTGTCTCTTTGAATTAATTTAATTCCAGAAGACAGAGGGTAACAGGCTTCTTCAATTCTGACCACAGCTCTGATTATGAAACCCACTTCAAATGGCTCTAAAACCCCATATATTAATATAAACAAATAATTTCACTTTTCTTGAGTCCTGATCTCTGATGTGGATCTGTTAAAAATGAGTAGCACTTTCATGAGGTTTTTTTCATGTGAACTATATCCAAGACAAATTGAAATCTTGAAAACTTCTCAAAATACACAGTGAACCAGATATATTTCTCCATCTGATGAATATGAAAAAAATGAAAGGAAGTTTTAAACCTGGAGACTGACACAAAAAGAAGACTATATAGAGTTAATATTTTGGTGTAGACAGCAGCCAGTGGGTGAATAGTTTTGCAAAAAGCTGAGAATACAGCCAAAGCATGAGTAATTGCATAATGGCTTCACTATTTACCTTATTCATTTATTTATACTCTGCACTGAAAGCATTAATGTTGCCTAATTATTAAGAAAACAAGGAGACAAACAGTATACAACATCAGTTGATTATATTTTATATATCCAGTTGCACTCTTTACATAAATATAAATTGCTTAATTGGCTAATTCAGTAGACCTTAATGTGCCATTGCTACAAAGGTGATCAACAGGAACCTTCTTGGCAATTATCTGACAGAAAAACAAAACAGGCTGCAGATGAAACATTAATCACTTCCAGTTTATTCTTTTGTCCTGTCTGTGTTGGAGGGAAACCACTAGGAAGTCAAGCACAATGCTTTAACTTTAAAGTGCCTTTCTTCAGATTAAGCTTCAAAATGCTCAGTTACATTCTTGCCAACTCTGCACAACAGTTCCTCTCTTCTACAAAGCTGCACTTACATATGCAGAAGAGAATGGTATTAGGGAAAAATCATTAGCAAGAGTATCTTACGTATTAAAAATTTAAGTTTAAAAAGACCCCAAACTAATCATATCTTATGACAGCAGATGATCTGATGACATGGCCTGGCTGCAGGCACCAAGTGTAGCAAGGGATCAAGAGCTGAACACAGCAGAAAAATGATGCATTTTCCCATCAGTGCAAAATGAGAAAGGAAGTTGTCCATAAAATAGTAGTAGACCACTTGAACCATTTTAACTTTGGGTTAACAGTTTCCAAATTCTCTTTGCTTATTTATCATTATAGATAACGGAACAGTGCAATGATGCAGCCAACCAGCAGCAGTGAAACTGAGAACACGTATACCTGAACATCAAGGACATGGTATGACAGCAAAATTTTCAGAACAAATGAAATTACTGCAACTATGCAATTTATCCACTTCTTTTTTTCCTATTTGGATTAGCAACCTACTGCCATGTTTGTTGTAAACCAGAATGCCTTTGCCATCTCTGAGGGATACAGATATTCTCCTTAAATTTCTGTTCTTGGAAAAAGTTGGTATTCTAGCGAAGGCACTTCCTAACTTACATTCATTTTTCTGCAAATATGAGATTCGGACTTGGGCCCAATGATACCCTAAAGGCCAGAAAATTAGATGCGTCATTTTTTGAAAATGCACGTTGTCAAGTAAGTACCCACCTCTAGCAGAGTATCAGAGGTGAACTCCTAGTGAAGATATAGCTGCCTATCTTTAACAAATGAGCTTAGATATATTTCAGAAAGAGCCTGAGACAAGCTCATCCACAGCTGTCTGACCACATATCAACACCAGAGGAAAACAGGGCATATGTCTACATACTGATTTCTGCATTTTACAGCAGAGCATCGCAGTGAACAAATAATTTTTATCAAAGGGGAGCTCTCTCCCAGGTAGTAAGTGCCAGCAGAGAGATCAGAAGCATCTGGGGATGGTAACACCTTAAGCTGTTGCACTACAAGCTGCCAGAACTCATTTGTCAGAGTCCAGAGGCAGCAGGAAGCTGCCGTCATCTCCCCAGATGCGGGTCAGACGAGATGTACACAATTCCATGGGCCTGAGGGAGGCAGCGTCCTTTTCAAGGCTTGTTCCCCTTCAACCTCTTGGCTTTCAATGTCAGCTGTGACTAAAAGCAAAAGTTAAAGATTAAATCCTAGTAAAAGGGTTTCTCCCAGCCAGATTCCTACCTCCACCCTCAAGATAAAAAAGAAAATCTAATGCAGTCCATAATAAGTCACTCATCTCTTCCCTCAGAGCTATTTTAATTAATTCTCATGGAGCAGAGCTGATTTTAAGGAACCAACTGGGAGAAGACTGCTGCCCAGCAGCAGGGCACCTTCTCCCCATCCCTGGCCCTGAGTCAGGGAAGGGACCAAGCCCCGCAACACTGCTGGAGGCCTGGAGCTGCCAGTGGGGCAGGCAGCTCCAACAGAATCAGCCAGAAAACACCTACCATCAGCCTGCAGCAGTCCATCGAACTGTCTAAAACAGCATCTTAAATGTCCCCAAATTGATGAAAATGTAACCTAAAGGTACAAATATTTCAGAGGAACTAAAGTCAAAATCTCAATAAATGTTCTATTTTTTTGATTGGTTGCATACACCTCTTTTTAAAAAAAATCAATATCTCTTTAGAACTCCCTGAGAAAAGCAGAGGAATTATAGCAGATTTATTGTGAGAATTCAGATGTCGAAATTCAGAATGATTGTCTGTCATGCTACTGGGCAAGTAGGATAGATTTGCTTCCTTATCATAAATAGAACAGTAAATTAAAATGACAGTATTTTAAATGTGAATTTTGTAAAACACACTTTAAATTATAGAGAGCATTCAGAAGTGCTACTCTGAAGTTAAACCCATGTAAGCAAAGATAAATAGAAGAGAACATAAAGTATTTCCACTCTGTCTTATTTTTTTAACTATTTACCCTGTAAATCCATACCCTTAAATAAGTTGAATTTACACATTAGAGATTTAGCAAGTACTAGATGTTTAAAAGACTGTTTCACTAGCACTGTGAGACACATAAACAGAGAGGTTCCCTGCTTTTGCTACCCTAATACCGTCATGAAATGAAGGAGGAAGCAACTGAATGACTGATCACAGGCCTGGCAAAAATACATCATCTTTAAATTACACCACTTCACATCATTGTATTTTTATTTGACAAAGGGCACCTACTGCTAAAATAGCATCTTCAGGGATGATTGTGCAGAGACAGTAACTGAACAAATACCTGACAAATGGTAAGAAGTTCGGCTATTTGATGCAATAAATCTGCCAACTACAATTTGGTAATACAAAGCCAAAAAAATAAAAGAAGCCTGAAACTTGCAACAGAGCAGATTAATATGGAAGTGAATTAGCAAAGCCAGTTTTGCAATAAACTACAGCTAACAGCTAGAGCTAACTAGCACAGCAAGTGCAGCTAATGCCTTTACTACTTATGTGCAATAAATACACCAGGAAATGAGCTGCTGAGATACAGTGGATATATGAGGTCATATACACACACGCACACTATTATCAACCCTAAGAATGGACCACTGAAAGTGAGCATACCACTCTTGGCTCCCTGCTCCAATGGATTACTTTAATACCACCCAGAACTGATGGCACTGCCAGTGTCCAGGCTCTCTAGTACCTCTGCTCAGGGTAGCAGAGTAGCAGCACAAAGGAACAGTTCCTTTTTAATTCTACATCTCTCTGTCCCAAAAAAACATGTCTGGAATCTTGTCTCACCTACAAGAGGTGTCAAGCCTCTGTCCTGGCCTTCTTTTTGTTCCAAGTAGTTAAAATCAGAGGTCAAAAGCACTATAGATATGTTTCTACCAGGGACCACTGGATAGGAGAGCAGCTTTATAGTCAATATGAAACCTTTTTCCTTTAAAAAGGTGGGCAGAATTTGCAGCCAGTCAAAACAAGCCATATCTTTTGTGTCAGAGGCAATAGTTTAGCTTAATGAAAAAAAAAAGAAAAAAAGTTAATAGGAAGAAAAATAAACGTCTGAAAAGGATGGAACCAAAAAATTTCTGTAAGAATTTGTGAAGTGTAACCGGAGGTTTAAAGAAAAAAGTCCAGTTATTTTTAATGAATTCATCACTTTTGGGATTGAAGAATGGATACAAACCCACATTTATGCAGTACACTACTGCAGAATGATGCATATATATCACTGTAGCAAATACAGCTATACAGGAATTTTCTGTACATGAAATTATGCAAACATACTACATTCCATGTGAAGTAATTTTTTGTTTGTTATTTTTGCTTACTACTTGAGGAGTGATTCCAGACAGAGTTAAAATTTGGTGCGTTACCTGACATATGTGATTGGTATCAGAAACAGTAAAATCTTCATGGATTAATTAAGCAAAAAGCCAACAGCTGGGAATAGCAAATGCTATCATATTGAAACTAAGGAAATACGTGATTTATCAGGTGAGCCATCTCTTTCATATTTCTAATCCAATCCAACTCCAATTTCACTTGTGAAGTACAGACAAAGTTAGAAAGGCCTGATTAATAATCTTGAAAGGCGCAGTAATCCAAAAAATTGCAACAAATTTAGGAGAGAAATGACTACACAAATAGCCCTTCCACAGAGCTGGATGGTTTCACATGGGGATGAGAGAGCAGAGAAAACTACACCACCAGGCTAGGTCCATGTCTGTGTTACTCCTCTGTGTGCTGCCCTTTGTTTACATCCACTACTTCCATGTTTCAGTCTGGTGCTGTGAAAGCTGTAGGCTTGGTGAGAAGGGGTGAATCTTGATTTGGAAATGACAGGTGTCTTGGAGGGAAGGCAGGGCCTCCCTCAGAATGGAGAATTCATACCCTCCAAATTTTTATAATTTCAAAAATTAAGGGGGCTCTCAGGCAAAGATATGGGGATAGGAATAACATTTCTTTACTAGTATGTATAACAAGACAACAGAACAACTAAAGCATCAATAATAAACAGAATCATAAACCTTGAGGGGCTTTGCTTCACAAAGCTCAGGGCAGTCTGATCTCAGTGCCCGTTCTTTATCTTCTTTATCTTCTCCATCTTGGGCCCTGGTCCATGCTTTCCAAAGACGGTTGGTGTTGATAGTTGGCATGTCAGCAACAGGGTCCTCACCATATGTTAACTGGATGTTATCCCGACCAAGCAGTTCTAGCATACTATATTCACTACTACCACTATGTTTAATGTTCCCTACTAACAGAAATAAAAACTTATATCCTTACAACAAAGTTATTAATCATATAGNGTTCTTTATCTTCTTTATCTTCTCCATCTTGGGCCCTGGTCCATGCTTTCCAAAGACGGTTGGTGTTGATAGTTGGCATGTCAGCAACAGGGTCCTCACCATATGTTAACTGGATGTTATCCCGACCAAGCAGTTCTAGCATACTATATTCACTACTACCACTATGTTTAATGTTCCCTACTAACAGAAATAAAAACTTATATCCTTACAACAAAGTTATTAATCATATAGCACACACCTTAATATTTGTGAAAAGGCAACTTTATAATACACACTTACAACACCTTTAAACCCCCTATACATACTGAAAGGCCACAATAAAATCTCCACAGAGATTTCTCTTCTCCAGGCTAATCAACCCCAAGTCTTTCAATATGCCACATGGGAGAGGTGTTTCAATCCCCTGGACACACTCCAACAGGTCCTTGTCTTTCCCATGTGCAGTACTCCAGTACATCCCATATACACGTTTCCATTTTTGTTACATTGTAGTAAAATGTAGTGATACTGGGTAATTCAAAATGACATTCTCACTTCTCTGCATCAGTTCTCACCAAATGAAATCTAAGTGCTACTATAAATACATAATTATGTTTTTAATATTGTCTCAGAAAGTATGACAGAAACCAATTTCCTAAGTATGGCATCAGGGGCTTTAGTCCTTTGATGAGATCGCTTCTCTCAAAAGCACCAGTTCTGCAACCCCTATTTGTTCAGGAAGTCAGTTTTCAATCCATTCATTTAGAGAATGCACAGACATATAGGTTAGGTTTGGGCATAAAAATTGCAACACAAAATATGAAATTGCTGCATCACATTTTGAAACATAAAAAAAAATTTTAAAAGTGCATAAATGTGGCCTTTGACACAATATAACTATTCAGATACTTGCCATATAGAGTTTGAACCATCCTTTGCAAAATCGGCACTGAAATTTTAACATCTACATTTGTTCTCTATTACCTTGTTTGATTTTTGTGTTACAGTTAATTCAAGACAGTCATACAATGAATTCTACTTTACAAGGGTGCTTAAACCCCTACCTGAGACTAAGCTTAACATGAAGCGAGAAAAATAATGGTATGCTCAAAAGAATAACTCCAGTTATTGGTTGCAAGAACACAGCACTAAAAAATTGTACATTTAACACATTAACTAGGATGCCATTACTGCTATCTTGAAATCCAGTTGAATCATCAGCAGTATGACTTGCACAAAGATTAAATTTAACACTTTGAAACAACTGATTTTAGTTTGATTAGCATATGTAAAAAAAGAAGTTGATGTAATAAGGAGGAACTTGTTCCATATGAAGGAACTTCTGCATTACTCGACAAATAGATTTGTTGAGTGATGCAACAGTTTGTTGGCTTCTACTCTAATGCCTCTGTTAATTATTATACTCCCAAGACATCCTGGCATGATGCAAATTGGATAAAATCTTGTATGGACTGCTGGGCAAAGCATGATGTCTTTATCTGGAATAAATGTAAGAGATGGTGAAGCTTCTCGAAGTGAGCAATGTGAGAATAATACAAGCCACTGGCTCAACCACAGCCTGTACAAACCTGCCTAGAGATGGAGCTGCATGGGCTCTTACTGGAGGTTGAATGCTACCTTAAGGACCCTGGCATAGCTTGACATTCCCCTGATATTGTGGTCATGGGCAGAGAAATATTTTGGGATGCTAAGGATACTCTGAGAAAATAATAGATAATGTTCTTCCACTGTCCTCATAGAACTTCTTTGCTTGCAGCTGGGACTCTGTGCTCTGTCTGGCCTGTGGCATTGATTCATCCTGTCTGGCACACCTCCTGTTGACAAGGCCTCTATCTGATAATCCTTCAAGGAAAGACAGCCTTAGGTGATGTTTCACAGATGCTTCAGCAGCCCTTAGCACATTTTCCCAGAGCTTTATCCTTGTGGATGCATATATGGCTCATCTCTGGAGATATGCACACAAAAAAGTTAAACAAAATGATATTTTGTGCACTCCATGGAGTCCTCTTCCCATATTTTAAGCAGGACAGGATATGCACAGCTCTACAGATAACAGTGAAACACCCAGTTCACCACTTCCCTGCTGGCTTAATACTATATACTAATTGAATAATTTTAAGGTTCAGAAAACAGGATCCCACTCTATACAACACTTTGTTTTTTCACTTTCCTTCTCTTCTTGCTGTCAGCTTTTATGGAGATCTGCCATGCAATTACAAGCACTCACCTGCAAAGAAAACATTCCTATCTGTTCCTTTTTTTGTCCATGCTTTTTCTATTTCCTGTTTCTTCCCAGATCTATTTTTGTAGCAGTCCCCTGACTAGCCTAACTGAGCAATCAATACTTTCTTTAGTTACTTCTCCCCAAGGACGAAAACTCGAAAAGTTGATCTGTACAAGACAACTGACATCCTTTTGTCTACTGATAATCCATCTGAAATGGGATCAAAATTTTTAAGCTAAACTAAGGAAAATCCATCCTCCTCCAGCGCTTAATAACAGTATCCACCACAAAAATTTATCCCGACTGTCCTGCAGTTTTTAGCTGAACAGATAGGCAAAATGCAGCAGGGGATGCACCCTGCACTCGTTCAGATCTGTTAGTGAAAGTTGATGTTGACCCAGAGAGGCCTGGCAACCTTCAGTACTGAGGAGGATAACTATCCTTAGGATCCCCAACTCTCGCCTAGAGAGTCAAAGCAGGACAATATTGTGAGAAAATTAAATGAAATACAGAGAAATTAATTACAGAGAAACTTTAAGTTACTGAAAATCTTTTTTTTGCATTGTTGGCATGTTTATTTTTAAGATTTGTAAATAAAATGGTATCAAAGAAACAGGATTTTTTTTGCTAAAAGGCAATTTTGAATAATGCTAATGGCTTGAGCAAAAATGCCATAAAGAGAAATTATGTGATTGATAAGGAATGCTTAACATTCAAAGCCTCAAACAATACAATTTTGGCACTTAAAATGTTTAATTGAAAAATGTACTAAATTTGGCTAAAATATATTATGTAGATGCTCTATTTGAAACACTGTTTAAACATCTGTAGAGGTTACTTTTTGGTTTCATTACTGTGTCTTTCAATGTATAAAAAATTTAATTATTAACATTTTCAGATGATTACTTAAATCTTTGTTTATTTTCTTCATAATTTCAAATAACAGCATATAAAAACTGAGCACCATAATTTTGAAAGTAAAATAGCTGCAATATAAATTACATAATAACTATGTTACACACAGTAGGCTGCTTAAAATCGTCCATAACTGAGCATGCTCATTTAACATAAATGGTTGATTAAAATAGGATCCCACTCAAGAATTCTAGAACTCTGACCTGGAACTTCACAGAGATGCAAGTAAGCCAGCTGAGATTTGAAGTAAATAGGGATACACAAAAATAACAGAAGTGAAGCATTTATTAGACATGCTACTGCAGCGTTAGTCCTGCTAAGTTCCAAGTCCTGCTTAGTAGTTTAAAAGTCCTACTGCAGTTTTTACTCCTGCTATAGTTTTCATTCTCTTAATGCACTTTCCTGGCATGAATTTGGAACAACTGACATCGATATGACAGTCACCCATGCCTGTCTCTCCCTGAATCCTTGCCCAGCTCCATCATAAGTGTGACAGCTTGCTGGATGGACACAGTTTTTAGTTTTATAAGACCTCTCAACAAGTCCAGATGCTTAAGAAAAACTCCTACCTCTCTCCCTAAGCATTTACAAGCATCTTCTCACCCCCACCCCTCTACCATTGTTAATTTAGTGTCACAGTTGCAATCTTTTGCAATCTTTCCAACAAGAAGCTCAGTATAGTGCTAAGAGCAGATCAGCTCACTCTCTTTGAGAGTCAGATATCCAAGTAAGTGTCCTGGCCACTGAAGGGAGGAATTAATTATTTAGCTGAGGTAAAATGCCACCAAATTCTTGATACATTTTCCCAGGAGGGGAACAATTTAGAACCTTTTATGATAATACAACGTAACTCCAATGTCCTTCTCGCAAAGTTAATGGATACACAGAGCACGCCTTCACTGACATTGCAAGCCATTTCACTGTCATTTCATAAAGCTTGAAGAATACAGATTTTTTTAGATCCCAGGAAAGAACTCTTCTAATCTACGGTGACATTTTTCCCCAGGACCACTAAAAACGTGAATAGATGCACAATCGATTTTGCTCTTCCATGCATTAATGGATTTTCAATAGTATTCTACAAAACAATTAACAGCTTCCTTATTCCAAATAAAAATTAGCATTTTAGCTTCAAGACTGCCACACTACTAAACTAAAAGTAATACCCTCCCACTTTGAAAGCAGAAACTTAATTTCACTTTTGTTCAGTGCCCCAAGTTAAGGAACAATGTCTGACACAGTAACAACTGTGTCTTGGTTTCACAACTTTAATGTGGATGATATTAAAGAAAAAATTAAAAATTCTGCTACAATGATCTGACCCAAATTATTACATCCTAGTTATTTTACAGTTATAGTTCATAGCAAAAGAAAAACCTTTTCTTTTGATGCAAGATCTACTCCCACAGGCAGATTGTCAGCGTACCTCTAATTGTATTTGCTTCAATATTGGAGTGAAAATGCCACTTTCTTTAGAGGAGTAATGATCTATTCTACACATCTCCAGCATACTGAGTTCACTATAACACATCTATTGATGAGAGCTTTTTGCTCTCATCCTTTGTCCTTTCATATCCAGTTTTGGTTTGGTTTTTTTTTTTTTTTTTTNGTTGTTTTCTCTAACAATTAAAAGCTTTGTCATCAGATATAAAGTTCTGCTATTTCTAAGACACTAAATAAATTGAGCCCACCATCTTACTAGAAAGTGTATGATCTTTTATTTGGGATTACATTTCCAGGATTTATTTGTCCTATCTTTGAGTCCCAACTCAATTCCCCAGAACAAAATTTGATGGTCCATGGCAACACGGCTGTAAAAACCCACTCTTCTGAATAGCAGTGACAAGTGGAAAATGGTTTCTAACCACTTTGTCATCTAACTCAATAACACTTTTTATGAAAAATAATTATGTTTTGCAGGAAAAGTTGCTTCCTCTCTTTCTAGGATAAAAATGTAATTTTCCAATTATGAACTTAATAACCAACTGTAAACCAGTAAGGCTGTATTCCCAAGCCTAAAGAAAATTCTATCTGGCTGCAGGAGCAGAATGAAAATTAACTTTTTTTTTTTTTTTTTTTTTTTTTTAAGATGATGTATCTTAAATATGAATGTATAAAACCCAAAAGATTTTAAAGNCTTTTCTTCAGCCATATGCCCAAACCAAAGTAGCAATAAGTATGTGAATCTCACTCTACCAGTGGGAAAAAAAAAAACCAAAAAAAACCCCAAACAAATAGAGAAGCTTATCATGAGTAGTAGCAATGACTCATTGGAAAAAGAAAACTCAGGATAACCCAGATAACCCTGGGGAACTGTGTGAAAGACTTTAAAAAATCCCTTTTTAAAGCAACAGCAGGCAGGCTGCAAAAGAAGCAAGCGATCTAATCCTAGCATTCAGCCTCACAAGCTCCAAAATACTTTGGACAGCCTGTTCCTTCCAGCTGCTAGAGGCAAGTGGAGCTTCAAATTCATAAGATACTTGGTATTCAAAGACTGATATAGAAGGAAAAAACTCTTTTGGAAAAATCTAAGCGGTAAGGAAGGAAAACCTTTAACTGTGCAGTTCCCTAAAATTTCTTTTTGGTATAGGTAATGCATTATCCTTCAGTAATTTTAAGAAGTGGGCTATTTATTGGCATACATTAAGTTCTTTCTTACAACAACTGAATTCACTGTTCTAACATTGATTTGGCTTTTTCTAATTTATCCCTTCTGGTAAAGCAGTTTATTTTTTTCTCCAGAGAAGGTGATACTCAAGAGGACATGGAACAAAACATCTGCCAGGAAGTAGAGAACCTGATTAATTAATCTTTGCATCCCATAGATCACTTTATGAAGAAAGTCCTTTCAGAGAATATGTTCTTTCTTCCACCTTATCAATAACAACCACATAAAAATCCACATAAAAAATGTTGAACTACTGAACCCCTTCAATGTGCCTTCCTGTGCTAAAATGAATAAGTCTTATGTGACAAAAATACCACACAGATACTAGCTGAGGAGACCATAAGGGCTATTTGAGTCTATCCTGAACAAGAAAAACATGGAAATTCATATTTAGGTATAGCATCGCATAAGACTATGTGAGATATATGTCTGTAAAAGGTTTGTTTTAATCACTACTGTTATTTTTGTGGGGTATTTTTTGTGTTGTTTTTGTTTTTTTTAAAACTGGAGATTCAGTTTGATCCACAAACCAATTTAATTAGGCCTTAAGATGTGAAATAACAAATGAGAATTGTAAATAACACATTTTCAAACAAATGCATACAAGCATACCCCATAGGGCTCCCAGAACATCAGACTGGTAACAATTTTATCTATCATAACAGTGGCACAGAACACTTTCTGTCACATGGAAGGAAAGTAATCTATAAAACTCTGTCATTCAAAAGCAGTTTCAAAACACCTTAATGATCTGCAAGGCAGCCCCAGAGGTACTAGACTTACGAAGGATGGCTGTGAAGTGAAAAAAATCACAATAACAAAAGCACAACGAGAATAAAAAAAAAAAAGTACGTTTTTATAATCTGTTGCCTTTCTGGGCAATTGCTGCTTAAATACACACTGTCATAAATTACATGACTGCCAGATGCCAATGTCTATTGCAACGCTAGTAACATTCTGCTTAAACATTTGCTTGTTCTCAGAAGCATTTCCTCTTCATACCTGACATATTCATCAGCTTACTATCTTTCCCTCCTCCCTCCCTCTCAAGTATGCAGAAATACTGGAGAACTATCAACACTTTTGATGGTTCTTACTGCATCTTATTGAAATGACAGTATTTCTGAACTGCTCAAATGCTACTTTGATTTATTTGAATGTATGTTATTATTGACTCTCTTCCACCTCTGCTATAGTGATCAATGCTCATCTATTTTACAGGTCCCCAACAGCACTTCCCTGTATAATCACAAATACATTCAAAATAACATCTCATTGCTTGCTTACACTACATAAATGAAATTCTCTGTCATATACATAATGAAGTGCACACAGTTCTCACTGCTTGAGATGCTTCCATTATAAACTCAGCAAAGCAGCAGGAACATTGCAGCACTTGTAATATCTCGCTCCATTTGGAGCAAGAAGTTTGGTATTCTGGGAAAAAAGTAAATTAGATTTCTATAATGTAATTCACATATTTCATTATGATTTTATTATTTATGATTGCTTTTAATAATTTCCTCACCTAACTTCCTAACAATGACTTTATTCTGTTTTAGCAATGACCACAGAATCATAGAATGGCCTGGATTGGAAGGGACCTCAAAGATCATCCCGTCCCAACCCACCTGCCATGGGCAGGAACACCTCCCACTGGACCAGGTTGCTCAGAGCCCCATCCAACCTCGCTTTGAAGAGATGGACATGAAACTATGAATCTGAAGATATGTCAGACCATTGAAACAGAAATAAGGATTTTTCCAAGCTGCACTCAACTGCATCATTCCCTCTTCTGCAAAGCTCACTTGTGCAGCACCTCTTACCAGAGTCTGACATACAGGACACTAAAGACTCCACAAATGAGATACTAACTTGCTCTTCCAAGTATGAATTAAGCAATGTGAAAGACTATTTATAAAGAATTTTCCACAAAATTTGAAAAAATTGTTCTGATGAGGATATGGTTGTTAAAACACAGCTCAGTCTGCTGTAGCAGCTGCAGGATGTCAGTCATCTAAGACTGCTCTAAGGAAGAGGAGGAGAGAAGGTCATACTCCTCCAATCTGCTTGCAATATAAGAAATGCAGAAAATAAAATGGCAGGACTTTAGGCGCTGTTGAAAAAGGAGTTGTTGAAACAGTTTAGCAGTAACCTGTAAAATCAAGTCTTGGTGCTCTTCAGCTTCACATTTATATTCATAACCTGAAGTAAACTAAATCCTCACTGGTAACAATTACAGCTTCAACAGATGGGAGAAATGGAAAAACGCTGAACTGCCTAGGTCAAACAACCCAAAATTCTTGATAAGATCAATACAAGCAAACAGCAGCTTTGAAGTATCAAGAAACACAAAGTCTTATATGCAAGACACAAAAATGGAGACAGTACATTCAGAATAACAACAAAATTTGATTTGGGAGGGAAGACTCAATAATTTGCCACAAAAAACCAGCTGAACACAGGCACCTTACACAACAGGAGTCAAAACCTTAAAAAGCATACTGTAGAAAAAGACTACTCCAGGAACTGGAATTATTTGGCATTCAAATAGGAATTTATGGAGAGATACAAAGCAAGGAAAGTTAATGAAAAACACAATGTAGCAGCAGCAGAATAAGCATTTAACTACACTTAAAAAACCCCAAAAACCAACCCAGGCTGCAATTTACCCGAAGGATAACTGGGACAAATAGCCAAGGACTATGCTTGTCCCCTTCATTAATTTGTTTCAATCAAAAGTCAGTCTTTTCAAGAAGACATGCTTTAGTTCAAACGAGCATGAACTCGGAAAATCTTAATGTCATGCGATAGGCAGAAGGTCACACCTGATGATCACAGCTGTCCCTTCTGACCTATTGATCTATGAATGAATGTTACATTAACATCCTTGAAGCCTGCATTTTATTTATTAATATTGAGAGTATTCTGCATTAAATAAAACAAAAGCAATGTGTCATAATACGGCATTTGACTTGAAGATGGCAAAGCAGAAAAGCCAACTATCATTATTTTGTCACATACACAGATGCTTAAAACACTAGCTATGAAATATTTTCAATATTTTTTCTGCTTAAGTCATTAAGTCCTAAGTGATTTATTGGTCTTTGAATCTGGAAAGAAATATCTATATTTAAGATACACTTCCATTAACTATCAAAGGAGAATCTGAAGATCATCAGTACTTGGCACTGCTGAAAACAGAAAATCTGGTAAAACACATTTCGAAAGAGATCTGAAATTGTGTAAGCAATGTGTAAGCTTCATTTCTCTTTGCATTAATACTAGAAATAATGATAATTTTTATGGTACATTCTTTAGTTTCAAGATTAATACAGCTTATAAAAGAAGTTCAATATTACTCCCTGATGTATTACTATTCTGCCAGTGTACAGCTGCCAAGAGTAGTTAAATCTGATTAAAGCCCCCTGCTGAGTTAATCAATCTGATAATGTCAGACATTATTAAGGAAGCATACATGATACGGTCACACTGTCTATTATCAGTGGCATGTACACCAGTGCCTTTGTCTTCACAGAGCACTGAAGCTATTTAAAACAGATAAGCATAAAAAGGATAAAAGGCATTATAAACTTTCAGTCTCAAGCATTTGTATGTTAATTCCTGCTAAAACACAGCTGTTTTAATACAAGATACCTTTATTTATTTTATGGGTTTGGTGAAGAACCAAAAACCTGAAAATTTTAGAGCAATGAAGTGCAGCTTATGGACACTTTACATCATTCTGAACAATGCAGACACATTTTTGTGTAAATCAGTCTTTTTTGTATTAGAATAAATTCACATTACGGAAGCTGTTGTTGCAGTTTGAGCTATATTCATGCAGAAAAAAACCACAGGTCTTCCAAACACTACATGCTGCTTGACCTACTCAGAAGTCAGTAGACATTACTTCAATGCTGTCATTACACTAATACACCCTAATGCTGAAATCATTTGTGTTTCAAAGGGAGCTGCTTCTTTTCTGTTTACATTATATTGAAAGGCAAAGCCATATCTATTTACATTGAGCAGCATTAAGTCTTTGGATTTCAGCACTATCAGCAGAAATATCTGTCATTAGCTCTAATGCTAATCAGCCCTCAACAGATGAAGGTGTAACACCTGACCCAGCACAGCCCCTTCCCAAAGCAAGTGAAACACTGCAGAGGACAGGATACCCCAGGTTGTTTCAGACCTGCAGGGGGCCTGGGGAAAATAAGGGCAAAAGAAATTTGGCCAATGAAACACACATTGTAACTCTAAGGAATCAGTAACTATAGTTACCATAAAAGACAGGTTAAAACAAACTCCTCTCCTAGGACTGGAGGGTGATCCCAATTCTACCTAGAGATGATTTCCTAGGAACACAGTGCTAGAGTCCCAGATAAATACATTTAATGACATCTCTTTGGCTGTTCCTGACTTGATTCAGCACTGTAACATCAGTTATCCACTCTACACTGCTATCCCTTTTATTGACATTTCCTATCAATCTGATGTTCATTCCAGAATGACATAACCAGTAGCTTGCAGGACACCTACACCTGAGAATCATAAATGTAAGCCAGATCTACATATTCTAGACAAGTAACAAACTTCATAAATTGTTATTTATTTTGGTGGGTGGGGTTTTGGCTGGGTTTTTTTTTGGCAGGGGCGGGGGGCGTGCCAGGGGATAGACAGACTATTATTACACCACAAACCTGAAGACCAAGTATTTTTAGTTTTGTAAAAATTCTACATAGTATCTTTCTACCCCTTCAGAAATAGAAATTCTTTAAATGTAATGTACATGCAGTAGTATCTGTATTCGGTTGAAGTTCCCTGCAATTTAAATCAATTGCTTGTCTAGGAAGTTTTGATCCAGGGCAACACAGTCTCTACAGACCACTCTGAAATATATCCATGTGTTTATGAATACGAGGCACTTCTCGAAAGTGCAATTCACAAAAATAGAATTGAGCAGCATAATATTTCTTTTTCCACTGCTTTTTCTTTTACAAGGTTTTTGTGTGCCGTGTTTGTTTCCTAATATTTAGGGCACTTTAATTGAAGTACTTTTTCCCCATTTAAGAATTAAATAGAAATAAACTGAAATGCTGCCTAACTGATGGATTAACTCTAGTTCAAGAACTGAGATGAAACAGGTATTTCCAGTTACAACTGTCAGAGAAAGACCAAAGCATAAGATTTTTGAAAGACTGCAACTTATGTTAAGTCAAGGACATCTAACCCTATTCACGCTGTCTTTTAAAAGAAAAGGCGGATTTAGCCTTCTTTGAAGAATAGTAACAAATTTACAAAACTTGCTACAATTTAAAAAGAAACAGATGTGAACACGTTTTTTTGGTTTTACATAACATCCTTTTTTTTTTTTTTTTCTTCCTCACCANTTTTTTTTTTTTTTTTTTTTTTTTTTTTTTCCTTCTCCCCTGTCCTTACAACCCCCAAAAGCCCCAAACTGGAGATCAACTGGTAAAAAACAGGAAACAAAAAGACAGTGCCAGTAAGCATCAGTTTATTATTGGTTTGTGCCTCAGGGCTGAGTTCCCATGGGGATTCTCTAATGTCTAATATGGGTTGTATTTACATACTAATATTCCCACAGGGCAAAAGAATCCTCTTTATTAGTCATCTGATTTTCAGGAACTTCATATGAATTCAGTATTTCTGAAACCTCTTTCCTTCTGTCAACACTGGCTGAAATTCGACCACTGAGGGTAGGGGACAGTACTGGGAAGGAAGAAGCAGACAGGACTGATACACATACACAGGCAAACTGCATGTCACAAGTTGCATGTCACAAGAACACTTACCTAAAAGCACATCATTGAGCAAGACAATAAAAATATCACACCTCTACACAGACCGAAAGCAGGTAAAGAAATCTGGAACTGAGAAAACTCCTAAGCTGAACACCAGTAAAACTGTCCCCCACTCACAATAGAGAGACTTAAATAGAAAGCATAATCTGAAATTTCGATTTCCTTAATAATAATAAGCACCTTGCTCTCTCATCTTTCTTCTCCAGAATGCACCAAGCCCTACAATATAATACAGCTCTGTTTTGATTCTCTGTCCTAGCTTTAAATGTGGTCTATGCTAACATCATACAGCTGTATGACTTGGAAGGTGAATATTAATTCAACATACCTGACAGCTAAATTATCAACAACTGCAGGTTTGCACATATGCTCAGACACAGGGGAAGTATGCTATTAATTCCACTCAAGCTTTTAGGAAAGTATGAGAATTGTGACAGAGGGCACTTTTATCTCTTTGGCTACAGCATACTAAAAGGTATGTCATATATCTGTTGATCCAGAAAGATACTGCGCTGTCTTCTAGTCAAAAATACAGCTGAAGAACTTATGGAGTGATCCTCCCATCCTCTGACCAAAGAAATCTTGAATCTTGCCAGAATCAGGCACTTCACTGACAGTCAACCACTTCACTAGGAACCAGCCCTGAGACTACAGCCCCTCACAAAACCACATCTTTTCTTAAAATTACTGCCTCCGTAACAACAGCTCTATCAGATCTCTGACGGCTCTGAAGTTCAAAGACAAACTCCATATCCCGTAAAGAATGCCAGTCAGCTCACTGTCCTCCCACAGCACCTGGTATTTGGCAGCCTGAGGCACAGAGCCAAGAGAGAAAGTACCATGAAAACTGTCTGCTCTAGCTCTTTCCAAAACAGCAGATCCCTTAATATTGGAGGTACTTTCAAAACTCAGTTCTTTCTTAATATTAAACATATCCCTAAATAAGGACTTCTGCCTATCCAAAGGAAGTTGAGAAGTGTGTTTTGACCCTTTGTGCTGCTTGTGAGCTTATTCACTAGAGAAACTGTTGGAAGAAATTGGCTCTCCTGTTTTCCAGACGATCTGTTGAATATGTGATGAAAGGGAACATGTTGCCCCCTGGCCACTGGCAAACGAAAGGAATAGCTAGAAGGATTACAAGTGGGCTCTGGGCCATATGGTGTGTAGGCTTATTGTAGGAATTTAGCATTTTTTAGACTCCTACTTTCCTGTCAAATTGGTTGAAATTAGCCACTGAGCTTCCTCTCTGAAGACTTCGGAAACAACACAGTGATTGTATAATTTTTTGCCATTGAAAAACCGAATTACATAAAAATAATATAAAAAACTAGGTATCTGCTCATCATAAAGGAAAGAAGTAGTTATAGGGGGTGCTTTCACAAACTGGGATATTTATTGGAAGCTGTTGCTTTAACAAATGTGAGCTTAGCATTACAGAAATGAGCATATATTACAGCATACAAGCTTACTCTATGAAGGTTTAAAACAGAGTTCAGAAGCTAAGCCAGTTTAAGTACATAGCAGTGATCCATTATCCTTTCAGAGAATGGTACAGAGTACATATGACTGTCATAAAAAAACATAATCTTATTTTCTATTTACCTATTTCTAGAAATCCAATATTATGTTAGGATGTCTGCAAATACTATAAATGCTGTTTTGTGAATGAAACAATACTTCAAGTAAAATAATATTATTGAGATCTATACCTGATGAAAGGCTTCTAGCCTCCAGAAAGTCGTACCAGAAATTAATTTATTTTAAATATATAATGACTATATCTACTCATTATGTTCATGTTTTATTGATACTCAGTCTGGAGAGGATATAAATTGTAAATTGGGATTGTAGACAAAGCTGAATGAGCATAGACAGGTGTGGAGGGGGGCATTAAACATGGCACAATTCCTCATCCACTGATGCAAACAGAACATGCTTGGCATTTCATTTCAGTTGAAAAAGTTTATTGTAGCAATCAGCTTAACAATATTATCTATTCACCTGTAGTAGTGTTCTGAATTGTTTTAATGGACCTTCAGTTGTCTACCAAAATACCTTCCCCCACTGCTCCCCATCAAGAGGTGAAGTTCAACTCCACAGACCATAAAATCAAGCATGTTTTGGCTTTAACAGGGGCTTTTGCAATATGCCCTAGTAATCTGCCTCACTCATGGCAAAGGGAGGTAATCAAGCCATCAGCTCATTCAGACCACAAAAAGATATCTACTGGCTGTGCACTAACCTTCGGGCCTCTACTGGAACACACACAGGGACAGGTTTAAAGCTATGAACATGAATAATTTCTGGAGCATGCTATGGCCTTATAGAATCCTTTAAGACCAACTTGGCAGCTAAAGATTTCTTGATCAATGTAGGATGTGTAACAACTGCAGCATATATGCACTTGTTGCAGGCAGCTTATAGATGCCAGGCATAAAGAATACTGTCCTTTCAACAG
>WEIU01009076.1:1044916-1059836 GCA_013389925.1 Aegithalos caudatus
TTTTTTTTTTTTCTTCCAAACAAACACGAGGATTGTACAGTCTATTCTCTTCACAAGGATGAAACGGGGGAAATGTTACGGTCACAGCTGCTGCAGCTGCCTTGGAGCTTGTAGTGACTGTGTAGCCTACCACGCGATTGAGGGATGCTACTGTGTTACAGATACTGTTCCATTTGGGGCATTTTTCATGAATGGGAGAAACCTGAAGCTTTGACCTGTTGTAGTTAATGAAAAGTCTTGCAAATCATCTTGCAATACTCTTAAGTTCCAATTCAGGTAAACAGCCTTCCTATCAGAACTTCCTAAGTAGCTACTTAAGATAGCTGTGTTCTTGGATTATACTTTTCTCACACCTTTTACAACATTTAGTTTTTGGAATTATCACATTCCTACTGCCCAGTCATGATTCATGTTATACATGAAAGAGTACACACAGTGAGGGCAAGGTGGAATCACAACCATTTCAAGTAGCCTACATCAGGAATGAACTTATCTTTATGATACATGGTTAGGCTTTTTAATAGAAAAAGCTAACACGTCTTTTAACAATTACCTAAATTTCACTAAAAACAAGAAAGGATGTATCATTACTTTAGGATAAGATATTTTGTACAACGGCTCAGCTTTCCCCATTATTCTTAAGAAACATGCCTGGCTGATGTATTTATTTTGTAATGTTTAACTATAATAGAAAATAGATGAAGTTCAAATGAAAACACTGTTTAGTCTATGTCAACAAAGCATAAAACTAAATGAAGTGATTCTGTATTGAGTATAAAAACATATTTGCTAATAGTGAAGTTACTAATGGTTATCTATCAAGATCACAACATGAAGTAATTCTGCATCTTAAGAACTGTGTTAAAGCAGCAGACACATGAAGTTAGATGTAATTTTGTGATTTTGCAAAACAGCATCATGGAGTGCACTTTATTGCTATTTTATCATTAGTGTAAATAATTCAACAAACCCAGAAAACCTCCAGCTAACTTCTTTTTTCTGTAAGTTGCAAGTCAACAAAGGGCTTTCCACTAAGACAGCCAATGCTTACTTTACACTTGCTAGCAAAAAAAAAAAAAAATCAAATATAATAGTATCTTGTATACTGAAACAACTGCTTTGTTATAAACAGAAGGCTTCAGAAAACTAGAAAAAATGACACTACTGTAAAAACCTGTAAGCCTTTTACTCTCAGTTCAAAGACTTAAGCATTCTTCTACAACACACAGAAGTTTCATATTCATCTCAGCAAATCAATCCACTAATAGGCATCAGTCATCAACACCGAAGTAAAATCTGCCACATGAAACAGCTTTGATGTGATTGAAGACTCACACAGTCATAAGCATGACAGAACAGCTTAGCTATTAAAATGTTTTATCCAGCAAAAAACTGTTCATCCTAATTGACTGAAATACTCATTGAATGCTATTATTGCAAGGCTACTTCACTAAGCAGCACTTTGGTACATAGCCACTTGACTTAAATCTTGAGATCCAGCACAACCACATCAAATCTTATTAGAGTATTTTCTTACACATACTTTTGTCAAGAGACCAAAACAATAAAGCTGACTGTCATTTTTACTACCAGTTGCTTAGTTAATTCGATAGTGAAACATACTGGGATTCATTATAAAAGCTGCATGCAATCAGCCATTTCTATCAATCTTTCTTTTTAGTGCATTAACAGAATGAAACCTACTAACCACATCAGTTGAAATGGGTTGGCTGGACCAGGTGGAAGCTATTCTTCTGCACTGTGCCCAACCTCTCATCACAAGAGGTGCAGTAGCAGGGGCTCCTTTAAACAGCAATGTGCAGCCCTGGCCCAGCTCCAATGCTGACCATATGTCACAAGCTGACAGATAAGAAGCCCGAGACAGCCATCTGAAAACAACTGTATACAGCCCCAGCCACCAGACAGTGAGGGTTTCAAGGTCTATCTCATCATTCATTTCAAAGACAACTTTAAACATATCAGAAGTAAACATACCTCACAAAAAAACCACAACCCACACCCCCCCCAAACCAAACCACAACAAAATAAAAAACCCAAACCAAAGAAGTGTACAGTCATTATCAGAAAGACTATATGATGCTATATTTTAATTCAAGAAGAGTCCCTTGAATATTGAAATTGATTGCCACACACAGAGTCAGAAAACTACTAACAGTTTGTGCCTATAACATTTTCCCTTCTCCATTATATTCATGGTATGTTAACAACTTGCAAGAGAAAGGAATAAAATGTACCAAGCAATTGCCACCAAGATCACATTTTACTGAATCAAACAAAATGCTACTGATTAAGTATCTGAAATGGTGATTGGTTGTTCTCTATTAATGCATCATGGAGTTCATCCATTTATGCCACTGCTTTGGTTGCCAGAAAGTATGTCACATCAATTCCATATATGTAGGCAACATATTATCTATCAACTCTTATTCCAAAATTACTAAATAATCAGCACAAAGGAATAGCTAAAAGTTTCCCCAGTCCACTATGCAATTTCCACAGCTCCATACATTTCATTTACATACTCCAAAATTAATAAAATCCAGGTGAACTTACCTACAGTTCGGAGGAGGGTCTAATGTAATTTCTGCAAGTTCTTTCTGAATTCTTAAGAGAAAAAAAAAAAGGTATTATCAGGACTTTTTTTTCAATCTGTTTCTTTCAACTTTATGAACATTTCTATATCGATCAAATAGTAACAAAATTTAACTATTAGAATTTCTGATTGAAAGCTGATCTACAATGTTTCATGAAACTGTGCAAGAACAAGTAGAAGTAAAACCCAAATATTTTCTGAAAAATGACCCTCCAATATGGAAGAAATGCCATGAGCAGCTGCCTAGAAAATCCTACTTTTTCCATAGGTCAGGATTCTCAGCTCCTTTCCTCACTTACACAATTACTAAATATCTCATACACCCTCCTTCTCTATTTCCCCTCCAACTACATGTCTCATAGCTCTTGCCCTCCAGAATATTCAGCTTCTTAGTGTATATTGTACTGGCAGGGCAAAACCCCCCAGCTCCAAGGAAAATTGCCCAGAACAAGCCCACCCAGGACTTCATAACCTCCTACTCCTACTGGGGGGCTGATATTGGGTTCTCCCAAAGGGAAGTGCTCCAGCTCCCTGGTCAGCCTGGGGACCTGCTGCTGCACTTGCTCTGATACCTGCCTTCTTTTTACTGAGGGGACAAAATTACAGTCCAATGAGAGCTGAGTAAAGGCAGATAAATCTCCTTCATCTGTCTATGGACTATGCTTCTGTTAATACCCCCCAGGAGGCTGCCCAGCCTTTGTCACTGCCTTACACTGAGCTTGCTGCCTGCCAAGGCCCACACGTCCTTCTGAGCAGAGGTGATCCCCAGTATGTATCTGTGCAAGGGTGGGTAAATCCTCTGCATGTACATGGTGTTCATTTGTCCTTGCTGAATTTCACGAGTTCTCTGTCAACCCTCTCCTGCAGCCTGGCCAAATCCCTCTGAGCCGTAGCCCTGCCCCTGTGTGTACAAACTGCTTGTCATCTGAAAACTTCTCAGTGCACTCTGCCATATCCTCCAGGTCTCCAATAAAGACACTTCAGGCATCCTGCCAGAGCTCTTCCTCCAGGGAGAGCACTTGGTCGTTAAGGATTTCTGGACATTACCAGGCTGACGCTTCCCAGACAAGTCCTTGAATACCTGATCTCTGCCACAGCTGGCAATGGGGGCTCTTTTCCCTTACACCAGAATCTGCATGAGAACCGGCATCCTGACCTCCAAAGAAATGTAAGTATGCAGAACAGGATACAGAGTTCCCAAAGGAACTTGTAGGGGTTTACAGTTCCCAAAGTCTTGCCAGAGTATTATACCATAAGCAGGACTGCCAATGCCATCTTCCCCATAAACTATGTCCAAGGCTTTCTTTAATATGCTACTCCAGTGCAAAAACATGAACATTTAGAAGGAGGAAGGAAAAGAAAAACAATTCAATATATGCCCGGTATTTTATTCCTGCCTTCTCCTTCATGAGGTTTCATGCACTGAACATATTGCTATTCCTATTATTCCCTACACTAGAAAAGAAATAATAATAATACCACTAAACTCCCAAGATAGGCATTCAAGCCACAAGCCAAAGGTTCAGGACTGACCTACATATATCTTGTTAAAAATGACTGCTACCCATTTTGCATATAAATACAGGTAAAGAAAATGACTTATCAAAATAAGCATTCGGGTATATTGGCCTATGTAATATAAAAATGAGCAGTTTAATTCTTTATATAATGTCATAATCCAAACACAATCTTACAAGTTAAGGAGTCTCACAGCCACTATCAAAATTCCCCTTATGTAACTATGAATTGATTTTATGGCTATAATGAATAAATGAACCAACATCAGTAGAAGAACTGGCCTGAACTAGCAACTCAAGCCTTTATCATTCACATTCTGAAATAATTAGGACATACGTGGGCAACATTTGTAGGCAGAAGTAATAATCATTTATTAAGACCTGATGAGATCATTGAAAAGATAAAAATACCCTTCCAGATGCTTAGATTTTCTTCTAACTTCTACGCATATAAATACAGGCAAAGCAAATGGCTTATCAAAATAAGCATTCAGGTATATTGGCATACAAAATATTAAACGCCCCTGCATGTACCAACTGCTCACACCCAACTTGGTGCCATCTGAAAACTTTATAGAGTGCATTCTGCCATCTCCTCCAGGTCACCCATAAAGACATTACAGGCATCCCGCCAGAGTTTTAACTTCAGGGAGAGCAACTTTGTTAAGTCTCTCTGGACATTCCCAGGCTGATGCTTCCGAGTCAAGTCCTTGAATATCTGATCTCTGCCACAGCTGAGTGTACATACCCTACATACAGAGCTGGTGTACACCCTACTTACACACAAACTCATGAAGTTAAATTTCAGAGGGGGGCAATTTGATCCTTACTTGCTTTTTCTACTCATTGAGATGTTTGTATCTCCAGCATACAGAATTCCTCCAATAAGTATCATAACTTTCTTATAAAAATACAGGTACAGTCTGCTTAACCAGGCACAAAATCATTGTAGTAATGCTGAAAGTCATCTCATTTTTTAATTAATGAGGTTAAAGCACAGCAAAAATGTTTTAAAACAGTTAGTCCATTTAAACAATCCTAACAAATCACAACTTTTAGAAGAGAGATCTTACAACTGTGGGAATGCTTAAAATATTTCCTCTGTATACTCCAAAATTCTGCGATGATTTTGAAATTTATACTATCACAAATTTAAACTACAGAAAACCTAGGTTGTGCAAAAACTTCAGTTTTGTGGTTTATGAGTTTTGCTTTTACAGCCTTTTTTGAAGTTTCAGAATGATGTCATTGAACTTTATTATAGAGTCAGAGATCATTGTTTTACATATAGTAGTAAAAACAGTTAATATTTCATGGCATTAGAGTGAGTATGAGGCGCATCAAGAATGCATTGACAGCTTCAACAACTTCAGTCCTACATCAAAAACTTTACATTCTTCCTCCTAAATACTAACCCATGTTCCTTACATTCTGAAAACCAAACTGTCTCTCATTTTCTCCATCTGTTCTAGTTCAACCCAAAACATCTAACACCAAGAGCACTAAAATGGCCCTTTATCAAGCTATTCTGTGATTCAGCAGACACAGACAAACCAGCTTTCTGCTTCAAGACATAAATATTGATCAGATGGCACTGTCCATTAATGTTCAAAAGACATCATTGCTCTTGCAAACATCTAAGACAAAGAGATGTTTAATTCATGATTATTTTTATACAAATAAGATAAACATATTACTACAATACTGTCCATCAATTGCTCCTCAGCAAGATGTCCTCCATGTTTATTCTCCTACTCTGCAGTGTCCCAAACTAAAATAAATTTATACACCTTACATTTCTTTTGTTGCAACCTTAATTTACCTTGTATTCATGCTGAGAGCTCATTCACAAACAGTTCCTGTAGAACAGCTGACACGTAGCTTGTTCACATGTCACAGCATTCAAAGTTACAATTAAATCATCGCACAGCATCCCAGAGAGCCATGCACTGATAGAGACCTCCAGTGTGCAAGCGGCCCTTTGTCTGCACGTGCTCTGGCACTTGCTTCATACCCCCATGGAGCTGCCCTCAGAACCTGCCACAGGAGAGGACGTGCCTCGTTTTCTTTGCTGACCACAGAGGATTCACCACGAGAATATGCGGCCTCTGGCACCAAAACATTTCTTTTCAGGGTGCTTTCTGGCATCTGTTTCTTTGGATTTTCCGCCCCAATAACAGTTACATTTAGCAAAGTCCAAGAGGAAAAACCCTCTAAATTAAAACCATTATATATATCCAGTTTATATTTAACTGAATGACATTATTGTTTACCACATATTGGACAATGGGAACGATGGGAGGGGGTGAGGCCCTTGCTAGTAATCAAAGCCCTGGGCTGCACACATAAAACATTTAACCTGCAATGTCAGATCTGATACTTTGTTTCATCTTAGAGAAGTCATTTGACTCTTGTCTCTCATATATATATATCTACACACACATATAAAAAAAAATTCCCTCCATTTTACTAACAGAAAAGAACAAACACAGTTGCCTACCAGTAATGGTGCAAAGGTTAATCTACTCGTAAATTTAGAAGCATGAAAGTACATTGTGGACTTCAAATATTATTAATTCTCACAGACACATACTACTGTACCAAGCCAAAAAGGACTGAGTGTTGTTAACTTCATGAAACAGTTCTCCAAAGCTAAGAGGCGTGTTAGAACATGTTAAGAGAATTTCCCAACATTATTAAGAGGAATAGAAATAAAGGACTACATGACAATAAACTATTTTTACCACATTCACTTTTCTAAGCTACATGTCTCTCTACCCATAAAATTCAGAAGAATCAATACCTATACTGAAGAATATACTACTTCGAAAATATTTTAAAGTGCAGTCACTGGTAGGTATTTCAATACTAAATAAATTGTGACTGTGCAGGAGATTGATCTAAAGATGGTTAGGCTCATACTGGAGGAAAAGAAATATTCCCACCTACTTACTAAAAGATGGATAAATGACAAGGATATTTCTTATAAGAAAAAGCACTCCAATATTTTGCCATCATATTCAACATGCTAAATATAATTTCCAGATTCTGTGATAAATCTCTCAGGAAAAAAAATAGGGGGTGGGGGGGCAATGAGAAGGGAAAATTGCTCGCGTTGGTTGAATTTTGAACCAATTTAAATCTATCATTTTTTTGTCCCTCCTTAAGTCTGCAACTTCTTTGAGTAATGAAAAGATTACAACTAAAGTTGTACAGTTCACAATTCATGGTAGGCACAGATATTTATTTTAAAAAATTCAGGATTGGACAATAAGGTTTACAAATTTTCAGGAGCCAAGCAAAATGATACATTTATTTGTTGAGCTACTATGTCAGCCAAGAATGGTTACACTTCTCTCAATCCAAAGGTCATGCTAAGATTTGCTACTTAAGAGGTAACAAGATGCCTGCTGTTTTCAAGGACAGCAATTCAATTCCATGTCTGAACTGTAATTGTGATATGCAGCGAGTTTCTCAATCTTGACATGTTGGGTAAGAAAGGTTGCTATTTAAGGTGATGCCCTCTGGGTGAGGAAAATTGAAGGACCGGTACACTGCACGACATATGCTGTAAGCTATTACACCTGTACAGCAGCTAGTCCTGAAGTATTAACAGAGAAGGACAGCATGTGATGGCATTCTGCCTTCTTGATGCCATCCACAGCAATGCTAACAGGAGAAACTCTGTATCTCAATACCAAAAAATCTTACTCAAATAGAAATTTAAGTGGTTTCATACAGCCTCTGTAATCAGATCACTTTGGAAAGCAGTTAAGCTGCATGAAGAATATATGCATACATAAGACATGGGAGCAGTTTACTATTACACAAGCAAAAGTCATCACACTGCTAAATCTTGATTTATATAAAATCTCATGCTACTGAAATTTTTTTAAATCTTACTGGCTACATAAACATACAAATGAAAAGCAAAACAGGAGTTTTCCAAAGAGATGCACAAACCTTCCTTCATATACAGTAAAATACTGTGTCTACATTTCCATATCCACAAAAAGGCTTTCCAAGTGAGAAAATCTGATTTCCAAACTCAGGTTAGAACAAAGTCTGTAGTCTGTGACTTTAGCTCCAGTGAACTTGCTGGTGTTTGATGCTTTTAACAGGAATTAAGGAATCTTGACCAAATCCACAACTGCGCTACACTCTATTGTTCAAGTGTTCTACTCATTTTAGCAGAGTTGACTCCTTTCACTATAATAAAGGTACCAGAGTAAAACTTTATTAATCCTGCACTATTTCTCATTCCTAAGGAATGAAAATAACAATATTACTCAGAAGATATTTTATACAGACCATTTCTGGAATGCTTATCACATATTGAGGACTTTAAGACATTTTTCCTTCCTTTATGCTACTCCTCTATTTTTAGCCTCTATTTTAATTTCTGATTTAGCTTTATTAAGACACTACTGATTTTAATTAAAAAAGCACAGAAACAAAACCTATAATATGAAAATCTGGCCAGATTAGAGAAGGTGCAATCCCAATTCTAACAGAATGACAAATTACTGAATAATCAAAAACGAAAACAGGAAAAAAAAATACGATACTAATGAAAACCCCCATTACTATAAAAACTGTTTCTGTAATCCTTCCAGAAAGTGCTATGACAACCAGCACTCCTAAAATACATTTCTCTTCAAAAATACTGTACACATATCTACAGAACTATTGTAGGTCATGTCAGCTTTTAAAATGTATAATCAAATGTGTATATCTAAAATGTATAATCAATATTGCTACACATGTGAAGCTAGCTTTAGAGTAACTGGCAAATGTACTGATGTCAGCAACTGATGGCATAATTAGTTTCAGCAGAACCATAAGCAGATATGATTAAACTTTAAAAGGTTTAAGTAATTTTATCACTGTAAAATGCTTGTTGATAAAAGCTCTAAGCTTTGAAGATACAAAGCTAAGATTAATAGGCCAATTTCTGACATATCATTATTAATTTTTTAATAGGATAGTGTCCACAGGCCCTTGTCAGAACTGTAGCATCATTACACCAGGCATTGTACAAAGTTCAGAATACACAGCCTGCTGTCTGAGGATGCTGGAAACTGTTTTTATGACCTTAAAAGTCATGACTAATCCAATATTCCTAATATTTAAAAAATAATAATAGCAGGAAGCAGACGGAAGATAAGAAGACCAGAAAGCTTAACAGCTGTGAGAATTAACTACATTAATAACATCATGGTTTGTAGCAAAAGCTGGGTGGGGTTTTTTTCCCTTCATAAAAGCAAACACAGGCAAGTTTTGCTGGCCATTCTGTAAGTGATATGACCAGGTAATCTCCTAATAGTGTCATAGTAGGAACGCGTGTCCAGAAAGTATTTCTCCAGAGAATTAAAAATTAAGAAAAACTAGCTGTAAGAAAGGTATCTACGGCAGAAAAGCACGACAGTACCTCACTGGAAAGATAAAAGATACCTTAATTCAGAAAAGGACTTAATTGGTAAGGGACAGATTAAAACAAAACAAAGACTTGAATCTTGAAAAGATGTATGTACACCTTTATTTACAGACTCTGACTACATGCATATGTTATAAATTATGGCAGCAGGGGCTTGATGCTTCTCCTTTACTACAGCACCACAGTGGTACAACTCCACTGTTCTCTCTTGTAGTTTACACAGCCTTGGACCAGCAAAGAAACGAGATCTGGGAATTCTACATCAGGATAGTCTGCAGAATTGGTCTCTTGTCAGCTTATTTTATGAGTGCTTTTTAACTTCAATCACTATAATCCCACTTGCCCAGACTAACATCCCTGCATGTACTAGCAAAGCAACACTAAGCTGTAAATTTCTTCTGTCTGGTCCGAGAAAGACAACTGTCCATCTGGAGATGGACACGATAGCATAGAATAATTTAAATAGCTATTCTACAAACCAACCTTTCATCTCAATTAGAAAAGGGAGGGAAAATAAATAGGTATTAAAGCAGATCACAGTTTAAAGTAATGAAACCAACATACATTTGTTGTTCACTCAAGTATTTCTGACCTGACCATCTGGGAAAAGAAAAGGCAGTACTTCATGGCAATAGGTATTACGGTAGTCCTAACATGCTGAGTTACTGAACTGTCTGAAATGTTTATGGCTAATTAACTGTAAGTTACACTGACAAGTTTCAACATCAGTCATACATACATACACAGAGATATATTTTATAAGGCTACAAAACTGTCTGAGTTTTATTAGCAATAAAAAAATGTCAGCTTTTATCATGCAAGCAACTATTAAAACCATGTGAAAGAGGCAAACTGACAAAGAAAGGAAAAAGTATACAGGTCTCATTACTGTGATCAGTCTCAAAAGGCTATTACACTGATACAGTAGTGTTACAATAAAATGATCAGAAAATTAATATACTGAGTCAATACATAGATCTGATGGGCAGCTGAAAGAAGAGAAAGGAAAATAAACAACCAGGAAGAACACTGTACCTTTTAGCACTAGTTGACAATTTAGCAGCTGTTTTGCTTGATATTTTCCCCTCTTTTTTCTTGGGTTGAACTTGCTCCCTTTCTTGTTCCTGCTGAACACCTTCACGCTGATCTCCATCAGAGCTGCCTCCACTAGTGCTTGGACTATCATCCACTCTCTGCCCCTCTGTAGACATGGCAGATGCTGCACTGAACAAAGACAAACAACTGAAGTTAGCTTTTCAAGAAGAAACTGCCTAATTGTGTTTCTTACATGCTTAAGGAAAGAAGACATGGGATGCATATCTTTGGTCTTAATAAAATAATGCTTTTGTCACAGTAGTTCAGTAATCCTCGTACCGAAGATTTCTGCCACAAACATTTTAACAATAATTCAGGAGCTGGCAGTTTTAAACCCTATGCCACTGCCATCCCCCAAAAAACCCCAACCAAACCACAAACAAAAAAACCCACAAAATAAACACACAAACCAAGCCTCCTGCCAAACTCCTTATATATATATATATATATATGAAAACCAAAAGTTATTGAAGTTAAGTGGGCCACATAATCCTGCAAGTGTAAAACCATTCATTGTGAAGTCTGTTTTTCAACCACTCAGCAATACCATGAGTTAGCTCTCCCATCAACTATGCCACCAGTTCAAATCTACCATAGCTAGTTAAAAACTGAGAGTTATTACTATCTTAGGACTCTCTGTTATCCCATACGAAATAAATCTGTGGGCTCATTCCAAGTCTAGAGTGTGGGTTTCCACATTGCAAAATCCACATCTTGGCATGCTTGATGGAAACACAGAACTAAAAAGCTCTAACACAGGACTGTTTGTATTTACTAAAACAGTGAGCACGTTGGTAGAGGATATAAGGAAGTTTTTTCCTGACATTTTGTTCAGGCAACATGAGGCAACAAACTTGTCAGAGAACATGAGCAGCAAAAAATCTCAGCATATTTCAGAAGTCAAGTTAATGCTTTATTTACACACTTCTGATACTACTTAGCTATTTTAATTTCTTCCTTCATTTTAAATAGTATAACAATATGCCAACAGATGAGGAATTACAAGCCCACTGTTACAGCTGTCATGACTTCTCAAACTATTCTAATGAAGGGCAGATGTCCATGAAAAAACTCTTACTGAATTAGCATATGTGGTGGCACTGACTGATTAAAAAAAAAAAAACAAAACAACAAAAAAAACACAACAAAACCAAAACCAAATCAAAACCAAACTGAAACCCAGGTCCTTCCTTTAACTCCAAATCTGTACCTTATATATCTATGTTACATATCCTTCTCTAGAGATTTTTAATAAAAAGCACACAGGCCCAAACGTTACTTGCTTACACCCACACAATCCCCATATATCTGGGTGGTTTTCTGATCAAATCTGTCTGAATCAAGAATTTTCTCTTTCATATACAGTTTCAAATTGCTGTGAACTTCGACTTGCTTTTCCTCTTACCTAATGTACAGACATCATCACAATTAAGAACGAAACTATTCACCTTGACTATTATATGTTTTAAGACTCGCTCAAGGGAGAATAATGAGATTTCAGGCTCAGATTCAACCATGCTTGTTCTGTGGATTAAACAAAGTTCATCTCCCTGTACATATTTATGGAAAGAGACAGCAAAGGAAAAGTAAATTAATGTCAATGCCAACAGGGTTATATTGAAAAGGATGCTTTTTAAAAAGGTGTGAGTGTTCTTATTACAGAATAGAAATAAATTTACTCCTATACTGAAAAACCCTAAGCAAGATTAATTCTATCAAATAATACACATGATGGAGTAGAAGAAATAATCTCTTCAGGCATTATTGACACATCCAACTAACTTCAGGAGGAATCAGGACTTTTTTTATCCATTTTGTGAAGTTTTACTGAAAAAGAATTCTGGAAGTATGGCACCCCTTCAAAATGTTTAGACATTAAAAGAAACAGCAAGAAATGCCAAGTGACAGATATGTGACTAAGGTTTCCCTTAATAAGCTTAAGCTGCATTTTGATTTTATAACAGAAAAGAATATTTTCATATCTAAATATATATAAATAGACAACACCTAGCCTGCTCATTAAGGTAACTTAAATAATGCAGAGTTTCTGCTCTAAAATTAAATACAAAAATTGTCCACTCAGAGTGGACAATTTTTGTATTTTAATTTTGTAGAGAACATATTTTTGGTATTTTAAAACTATAGAGAACAATTTCTCCTATAGTACAGCTACAAGAATATATTTACCATAGTTCATAAATTTATACAGGCTGATGTTCAGATCTTTAAATCCTGGCTGTCAGATTTCAAGGTAAAAGCAACAGAACACTTAGAGGTAATAAACAACAAAACTATCACATCCTGACAAGTCAAAATATGCAACTATAATGCAATTTTGGTAGTTAGTACCCATTTTCCTTGCTTCTATATAAAGTTAAAATACAAACCCCATCTCCTTTTATAACACTTACATCGGCCTTTGTTTGCCCTAGATTTTATTTCTGAACTTTGCTTAATACATCTAATTTAAAGAGAAAAAGTCTCTTTTCACAATGTACATAGGCTTTAACACTGCAGGCCAGAAAGTGACAATCATATTTAATAATGCTTATATGCATAGGACATCTGCTATGAACAATCTTGGCTATAAATATTACTATTATCCAAAAAACAACTGTATTCACTTCTTAAGTTCAGGTTACTATCCAGCAGACAACGGTAACAGTAGCCCAGAGCATATAATTACTGTAACATGTAATGCCAGCATTTACAAGAGGAAAATGCTTAAATCTGTAGTTTGATGTCTGGCTAGTTTCGGGGGCGGGGGGGTGGTGCAGCTTTTGGATGGTATTTTTTCCTTTCTCTTTCTGTCCCTGATCCCCCTTCCCTGATATCCAGGCAATTCTTTCTATTCCCTCTTCTCACAATGTCTGCAATTTTAGGAAGTTTTGTTCAAGGGATGCTCAATATTGCAGTAAAAGTGTGTTTTAAGGGGCTTGAAATTAGACACCTCAAATGAGGTCAAACTTAAAAGACACAAAAACACATGAACAAGTAGGAGAATGGGGGGGGAAAAGTCAACTGAGAGGATGACACTGTGAAGGAAACATTTTGCTGCCACTAACACAGACAGAAATACAAGATACTCCTTGAATCTGAAGAGCCATAAGTGTGTTTGCAACTGTCACACAGAAGACACACGATGTCCAGGTCCCCGGCTGCCAGGCTATTCTACATTCAGACGAGGGTTGCTAACCTCCCTGCTGTTGTGCAGAGAAAAATGAGCAGAGGGGACAGAGGAAGGAACGAAGGGGGACTTGAAAGTCTCTCCCTTAACGTGAGATGAATCAGCACAGAGACAGATTACAAGTATAACTACAACTATCAATTCGAAGAGAAGAGTGGCCAAAATATTTTGCTATTGTCAAATATATCCACTGGCACCTTCCCTTTCCTCCTCAAACTAAAAACCAAAACAACAACTAAAACAAACCAACAACGAAAACTAACAAACAATAACAACGACAAAAATACCTCAAACCACCAGTCATTATCACACATCACACACCACCACAAAAAAAAAAAAAAAAAAAAAAAAAAAAAAAAAAAAAAAATCCACCAGTCGGGGACAGTAAGATCCTGGCAATGTGCAGATGGGTCCCAAGGGCGGCAGAGCTGGTGATGTCTTTCTAAAGCGCTCGTAATTTCCTATAAGCCAAGATAAATTGAATATTTCTGCAGGGTCCACCACGAGCAGCAATGGCAGCAGCCGCCTTACTTCATCTTCATTAGTAACCAGAGAGGTCAAAAAGACCACAACACCGCGGGACGGGAGGCAGAAAGAGCCCAGTCTGTGGCAGGGGAGGGTCCACCACTGAGAGGGGCACCCGGAAGGATGGGACGGGACAGGGCAGGACGGCAGCCCCGGGCTCCCACGGCCGCGGGTGGGCACAGGCGCGACTCTCCCGTCGNGGGAAGGGAGAGGGTTGGGCTGCAGGGCTCCTCGGGGCGCGGGGGTGGGGGGAATAGTGCCTTTCCCGTGGGGTTCCAGCCCGGGGTGCCCACCGCTGCGGCGGGGGGCGTGGGGATAGCGCATCCCAGGAGGCTCGATCGTGGTGGGGGGCAGGGGGTACCCGGGNGGGGGCACATGCGGGAAGGGAGAGGGTTGGGCTGCAGGGCTCCTCGGGGCGCGGGGGTGGGGGGAATAGTGCCTTTCCCGTGGGGTTCCAGCCCGGGGTGCCCACCGCTGCGGCGGGGGGCGTGGGGATAGCGCATCCCAGGAGGCTCGATCGTGGTGGGGGGCAGGGGGTACCCGGG